>JAHZMW010001316.1:0-22855 GCA_027743745.1 Alloscopus bannaensis | reverse complement strand
AGCATTCGTCACGAAGATAACCCCCAAAATGTTTACCAATATTGCAAATTGTGTGAACCAAGCATTTGGCCCCTAAAGACCAAAATGTTGTCCCAACTTTTGAATTTCGACAATAACCTTCTTCAACGGAATAAAATATACTATAAATCCACCATTGCTTATCTAGATCTCAATAAGGACGAAACCAATGAACTCGATAAGCACATGGAATCCCTCTTGAATGTCGTCCTTGAAAAGTACAACCGTTCCGTGGTCTTTTTCGAGGGCACCGTTGGCAGCAAGATTAAAGGAATGATTTATGAGTTGAGTAAGGTTCAAAACAATTTGGTTGACGGCAAAAAGGTCAAAGTTCCAGTGTCGCTGGGATTTGGATTGCTTCTATTGTACCAAGGGAGTTACCACATGTTCTACTGTGAATCCAACGTAATTCTTGAGGCTTCGATGAAGTATTGGCTCGGTCCTTTTAGTCAAACCACTTTGTGTGGTCTCTTGGCAACATTTGGGGTCATTGCTTTGCTCACTGGAAGCAGAAAGGGGGTCTCCGTTTCCAAAAATATTTTTGAAGTTGTCCAGATTCTGTTTAGGCAAAGCGATACCTGGAAGGCGAGGAACCACCTCACGATTTCGGTGGCTTGCATCATCCTGTCGTTTGCGTACGAGGGGACCTTCGTCACCAACTTTGTGAAGCCGAGGAAGGCCCACATCTTTGAAGACTTGGACGAATTGGTGAATCATGGCTTCAAATTTTTGCGGACGGGATTCATGAGTTTGGTCAACAGGCTTGTGCTTACACAAACATGGAGGGGAGGCAGACTTGCCAATTTTACTATTATCATTTTCACCCCGAAGTCGTCGGAGGGTTGTGCCGGTTGTGGAGGAGTTGCAGTGTCTACAACTGGATTTATGAGCAGAGTCACTCCAGACCGCTGTACGTGATTGGGGAGAACTCTTTGGATTGTTTTGCTACCAAGAGGAACTGCTTTCGGAGGAAAGAATTGAAGTTGGCGACGATCGTTAAAGATTCAAAGAAGGAAGTACCCTTGGACCAGTTCCGGAAAGAAATTTCAAACAAAGTGTGCAAATTTGTGAGACAGCCGATTTCAAAAGAGTGGGTCGGCTGGCTTCTTCAATTGGACGGGCTGAATAGAAAGGCTCTCAAATTTGTGGAGGGACAAAGGGTTGCTCCAAAAGTGGATCGATTTGCAGTGGGATTTGTGGCAAATTCGGAATCAGCGAAGCAGTAGAGAGAGAAATGCTACAAATTAGAAGGACAGTAAAAAAAGGGTCAACGGCAGAGTACCGGAAGTATACTTCATGTATCTTACTTACTGTCTTCGGTGGTTGGGTTTGCTGGAGTGGTTTGCGTTGTTGAAGTTGTCGTCGGGAGACTTGTCAAAAGTTGGGGTGGGACAAGAATGGGTTCGATTGGCACACGCTTTTGTCGCCGTTAATTAAAATCTCAATTTAGCTGTTTAAATGTAGCTGACAATTAATTGGAATATGCAAATTTTCACATTCGTAACGATGGAAGTATGTTATACACATCTTATTTCCGCTTGGTTCAGACTTTCGGAAAACGAAAATTTAAATAAGTAAAAACGATATTCACCAAATACGTGAAAATAATTTAGGATGTAAATTGATGTCTCAATGATAACCCAAAATGTTCCAGTATTGCAAAGCCTGCAGTCCAAACCATTGACTGTGACACGAGAATCTTTCAAGAAACTGGAAAGAAATAAAATAAACTTATCCAGAATTTATAGCTATGCCAAGTTAACCATCCTTTATCTCCAACTGAATACAACAAAGTTTACCAAAGTTGATAACCTCAGTTGGTTTCTACTCCATTTTATTATTTACAAATTCTGTCTTAGTCAGGCGTTGCCTGAAAGGAGAGAATCCATCTCATCATTTCGGTGGCCTGCATCATATTGTCGTTTGCGTATGAGGGGACCTTCGTCACCTACTTTTTGAATCCGAAGAAGGACAGTGTCATTGACGAGATCATTTTGCGGTCTTTGTAATAACTTTAGTCGTAAATGCTGCGTACTACATCGTTTCCAATTTTTTGAACATACATCGTTTTTTCTTTATTTGCAATTTTAAATTTAGACAAACCAAACTCTTCATAAACTTCCATAAAATTGTTAACTTCACAAATTTACTCGCTCACACAACCAATAACTCAAAATCTCCCGACCCCAAGCAACCACAGCAACTCCCCACAATCCAAGCATGATAAACATCGCATGTCTCAAGTTCCCCACACCACGAGATTTTTTCACTTTACCCCAACCATTATCCACACTCCCATTCCTGTCATTCCTTGCATTCCACCTCCTTTCTACTTGAATCGCATTTACCTGAAGTCCAATCCACCAACTTAATACCCGACAATCCCTTAGCCGATTCCCAAACTTTACCACTTTCCTATTCAACCCTCCCACATGCAAAATCCAACCCCTCCACTCATTCGAAATCGGCTTCCTCACCAAATTGCAAACCTTGTTTGGTGCAATCACCCCCCGAAACTCTGCCAAAACCACGTCCTTTTCACTGTCCTTAACAACAGTTGCCAAGTTAACTCCCGGATTCCGGAAGCATTCCACTTTACTACTTCCACACCCCGAAATATTCACTCCGGTCACNCCACTTTACTACTTCCACACCCCGAAATATTCACTCCGGTCACGTAATAAGGTTTTGATTTCCCCTGACGGTAAATCCACCAAAGATTCTTGGAATCTGAACTGCAATTTCTCCATAAGCGACAAAGTCCATCCACAACTTCGGGATGAAGGACCAAAAACATGTATTGACAATTTTCCCGCGATTTTCCCAAACCACATGACTCCAAATCCGCGCCGGTAGTTTCATCCGCGAAAAATTTGTAGCGATGATTCAAAAGCTCTCGCAAATTCTCAATAATTTTAAGATCCGGTGGCTTCACAAATTTTGAAGTGAATGACGCCTCATACAGCAGTGACAAAACGATCGAAGCTAAAGCAATGATCACGTGGATTTTTGCCCGCCATTTAATATTTTGCCGAAGTCCAATTCGCAGCAGTTCGAAGTAAGCAGAAGTTAAGCTGATATTTCCAGATTGCCATTCCGTAATTAAAATTAAAATTAGACAAGACCCTAACATATTGACCCAAAGGCCTGGACTGTAAGGGCCTAACCAATAGGTCAAAGTGGCGTTCTCCAAAACTTCATTTAACTCGCAGTACAAAATGTGGTGTGGAATTGTTCCGTGGAGGATAATGGCATAAGACGAACTTTCCGGAATCCCAAAGTCGTCGCTCATAATAACCAAGTGCCTGCCGTAACTGAATCGAAGGACCCATCCACGTGTGAGGACGTCGGAAGTTGTGCTATTTGAAACAAAAACGGAGATATTATATCGCTGGAGTAACGTTTGGAGAAAGGACTTGATATAAATTGGAAGCTCGTAATGGCTCCCTCCAACGTCCGCGTAAGGGATGGGTGTAGCAGCGTAAATTTTTCTCGACTGAAAAATTTGCTTGGCTTGACTTAAATCAGAAAATAGGGCAATTTTGGGAATTTGAAACAAGGCAACTCGAGTTGTGTGGTCACAAGCTCCACAAAATTGGAAAATTTGAGGGTTATCAGAATCCGGGACGACAAGGACCAAAATGTTGGGGTCGCAAGGAAGTAAATCTTGAGACGGAGTTACTTCCTTCATAATTTCTCCAAAGTGATGGATATCTTGATAAAAGCGTACAAAAACGATGTAAAGAGATTCCTCGTCTAAACAAATGAATTCCGCCATTCCGATGTAGTGCCAGCGATACAATTTCCGAGTATGTTTTCCAAGCAGAACAATTTGTGTGTGGGAGTGTAGCTTCGCAATTTGTCGGAATCTGGGCGGAATTGACCTTGAGCCTGAATTCCCAATTGTTATCGGACACTTCCAAAAGACTGAAGCTCCTGCTTCGAAATACCAAGTAATTGTTTTCAAGAAGGTGGCGTCGTGGTGACTGCCCTGGTTGTAGAGGAAGATGCTTGAGGTGCATTGAAAATTTTGGGGATCACTAGAGAAAAGGGAGGCAACAATGGGAAGCTCATTGGATGTAGAAATAATTTTGGTGGCTGCTTCCAGCAGTTCGGTGGCAAAAATTAATACAAAGCAAAAAATTCCCATTTTGTTTCCAAGAGGTGATAATATGATCTGCTGATGTTGAGTGAGCCAAAATCCAACAAAATTCGCAAGTTATAATGTATAGCGTAAGATTGGTTAAATAGATATTAGTAGAGTACTGACTCAGCAGTTTGGTGATGGTTTAATAATTATTTGCAGACTCATTATTTTAACATTTGGAAGTATGCATTTATTAGACATTTTACAAAACTAACTGACATTGTATGTTGTGAGCAACTCTTCATTAATTTGGAGAGCAAACACAAGTCTTATTATAATGGATTGCGCAAACATTTACCGATTTATACTTGTTTGATTTAGTCTCCCACTCACGCTAACCGGTGAAGAAGTGTATGACCCTGAAATCACCACTTCACTAAAACCCTTCACAAAATCTTGTGTGTACTTTATCATTTCGAAAGAGTAGTCATTAGCCTGAGCATCTTTATCTTTGTGGGCTTCCTCCTCACCAATTTTGGAGCAAAAACAGATGCCTCAAGATGCGAGGAAAAGAAATGACGTCATATGAATCTCAGAAAAGTGAGTATGATCTTGTTGCTTTTTGGGTTCTGGTATAGAAAGTGTTCGATTTTTATTATATAACTGATTCGCCAGAATGGATATATTTGTATCCTATAATACATATATTCATGTTTATATCTATATACTTATCTTTATCTCTTTGTTATCTTACTGTCAGCACAGAGAGGCTTCCAGTTTTTTGCAAGATACGTATACTATTTTTACATGCAATTCAGACAGTATGGTGTTGGACGAGCATTAACAACTCTGTTGTGATCATGTCGCTGGAGCGACAGGAAGAGAGAGGCTTCCAAAACGATAACAAGCTTTCCTAGCAAGACTTTACTGTGTTCTTGGAAGAACATGGAATGGATTTGCACAATAGTGTGTATTTCAGGGTAATATAATATAATATTCATTGTTTCTGTCGAAGTGATTCCATGAAAACCAAAACAAACACACTGACATTTATTGGAATCGAGTAACATAAATAAATAATAATTGCAAACATGTTTGCGGCCGATTGAGAGTCAAGCCCGAAATCCACAGAAGGTAATAAGTGATCAGTGTATCGATAACGAAAACGATAACCTTGTAACCGGTCTTTGCAACTATTGCCAGGTGCTAACAATAAAAAAATAATCCTCATTTATTTGTCAGATAATTTGGTGACAGCAAAATTTGGGAGGTGTGAGCAGCACGTTATCTTTGCAAACACCGAACGTGTCAAAAAATCTTCGATAAGATATAAGGTTATCCAGTGTGTGAATCGCATTCAGTATTCAGCCACTGAACAGTTGTCTCCGTGAAACCACAATATGGAAGCCAAAAAATGTTGCGGAACTTGCTCCCCGGACAAACCTAATCCCTCCGGCCCTTCTCATCCCCTCAACCAACTCGACCCTGACGAGATCCGTCGCGTGGTCCACCTCCTCAAGGTGCTTGTCACCTCCCAAGGAATTCTAAAACAATTAGTATTTTCTTCAGTGAGTTTGCTCGAACCTCGGAAGGATGAGCTGCTTAAATATTTTGGAGGAAATGGACCAATTCCAGAGAGGAGAGCTTGGGTCATATTTTCAGAGGAAGGAGTCAACGCTTGTTACGAGAGTAATGTGAATTTGAGCAAAGGCGTCGTTGAGACTTTTGTGAAATTGCCGGTGGGCACTCAGCCTTCCTTTAATAGCGAGGATGCCTTCATTGTGCAAGACTTGGTGAGGGCAGATCCGAGAGTAATTGAGAGGGTGAAGAAGGCTGGAGTAAAGGATATGAATTTGGTCATTGGGGATCCTTGGTACAACTATAATTTTTAAGCAATATGTTACATAAATATAAATTTTATATATATATTTTTAAATGACTCCTTTTTTTCAAAAATAAGGTCGTATGGCTACAATGTATACTCCACTCGATAAGCAAAATAGGAGACTCATGGATATGTACTTGTACGAGCAAAAGTTTGATGGGGACAACCATTACGCGTTAGAATAACAAAATTAATTACAAATTACAAATTTAAAAAAAAGTATAAAAATCTGTCATTGTAAATTTTGCTTTGTTTTTTGCAGTCATCCACTCGACTTTGGCGTTAGTAAGTAACGTTTTGTCTTATGCTAAAATAAATTATAAGGTACTAAAAAAATTGATTATTTTGAAATGCATTTTTTCAGCTGTCGACATGATATCCAAAGAAATCATCGAATTCCTCGATCTCCCCGTCGGCAGCTCTGGGGTCGAGGTGCCTCCCGGCTCTCCACGTCGTCCGATGCCTGCACCTGTTGCTTGTGCAAATTATGATGCGCAGGTGCTCCCAAAAGATTATCAGTTTAGGTCGGACATCGAGCCACTCGAGATAAGCCAGCCGAACGGGCCCAGCTTCAGGATTGATGGGAACACTTTGAAGTGGCAAAAGTGGGAAATGATTATTGGGTACGAAAACAGGATTTTTTATATAAATTCTGAAATTTTTAATTCAGCTCAATTTTTATTTTTATAAAATTGAATTTCAGCTTCAACTTTCGAGAAGGTGTTACCCTCCACAACATTTCGATTGGGGACACCAACGGCAAAAGAAGGAGTGTGCTGTACCGTGCGGCGATTTCTGAAATGGTAAAATTTTTATAGAAATATTTTTAAAAATTAGGGTTCGGCATTTGTCACGACATTTGCCGAAGCCTAATAATATTTTTTTCTGTTTTTAAAGGCAGCAGGTCCTTTCAGATTTTTTAAATATAGAAAAAAAAACTTTTACAAAATCTAATTTGACTAAATTTTTTATTTCAGGATTGATACAAAAGCACACCGACGGCGACGGCCGTGTCACCATCGCCCGATCCCGGAAACTCGTGATCAGTTTCATCGCCACCGTCACAAATTACGACTACGCATTCTACTGGAACTTTTTCCAAGACGGAACCATCTTCTTCGAAGTGAAAGCCACCGGCCTGTTGTCAACCGACGGCTTAGGCTCCGCCTGCGGCGGGTTCGGCGCCGTCATGGCGCCCGGCGTGAGCGCCGCGCATCATCAGCACATTTTGTGCGTGAGACTCGACACAATGATTGATGGCCGAAATAACAGCGTTTCCATTCAAGAACTGGTAGCTTCCGAAGACTCTCCAGGAAGTCGGGGGAATCCTTACGGAACCGGCTTCAAAACTCAGATGTCCATTCTGGAAACCTCTGGAGGAAGCGACACGAATTCCGATAAGGTCCGAACTTGGGTCGTGCAAAATGAAAACGTTCTTCATCCCTACACCCAGCAGCCCGTTGGATGGAAGTTGGTGGCTCCAGGATTTTCCAGGATTTTGGCGCATCCCTCCAGCGGCGTTGCGAGGCGCGCCGGATTCGCGAGGCATAACGTTTGGGTCACGCCGTACAAAGAGGACCAGTTGTATGCTGCGGGCAAGTTTATCAATCAGGTTCCTGGAGGAAGGGATGGCGTCGATGTTTGGGCTTCGGAGAATGAGAATGTTCGGAACACGGATGTCGTTTTGTGGCATACGTTTGGACTGAATCACGTTCCGAGGGTTGAGGACTATCCGTTGATGCCTGTGGAGTGAGTGTATAAAAAAATGACATTTTCACTGCATTTTATTAACTACATATTTAAACGGAGGTTAATAATTTTCAGAGGGGCCTCATTCACATTCCGACCTGCCAACTTTTTCAATGCTAATCCCGCTCTGGATGTTCCAGCGCCTAAAAAGAAGCACGGACTTGCGTCGAAATTGTGATTGAGAATTTATTAAGGTGAGCTTCTTAATTGAAGTTTGCAAATGTTTTATTGAGTGGACTTTAGTATTAATAAAACAAATTAAAATGAAATATCGCTACCTTAACTCAGCAGGGGTCCATACAATTTTTTTTATAATTTTAAACTGAGCCAAACAATTGTTGACATAAAACAGCAAAGATTATACACGACAAAAAATTTCGAAGACTTTTAAAATCAATTTAATATTGCACCTCATATTTTGTACAATTTTGTGCAACAGGAAAAAACATCAAACTACGCATAATTACACGCTTAATGGGATAGAAACAAAAGCTCACGTTGCCCCATTTATGCGTAAGAATTTTCTGTGTTTATATATAAAAATTACTTATATTTTAGAATTATAAAAAAATCATATGGGCCCCCGCTGAATTGAGGTATCGATAAGTAATATATAAATTTCTTCTTAAAATACTACAAGATACTATTTGTGAGCATTAAATTCACTTCAAAACAAAAATGTAATCTTGCACACTTGCGTATAAAATGCGATACTTATTTTGTAACAAGTGGATCACCAAATCCTCCCTGTTTTTTGTTAGCCAATGTTCCAAAGCGATAACCTAGAAAACAATATATATTCAATGCATTACTGCAAATATTTTGATAAAAAATTATAAAATGCGTACCTTAATAGGAAGTAAATCAAAAGGGTAGTTCTTCAAAACGTTGAACTCTTGACCTTCAACGTCCAACACTAATAAATCGACTGAAGTGACGCCAACCGCTTGGAGCACGAGATGAAGCGCGAAGCAATCCACGAAGCCTTCCGATTTGTAGCCTGAAGTCCCTTCAAAATTCTCGGGAGCGTCTTTCTCATCAATAGGCTTCACCTTGCCGTTTCCCCGCTTCCAATTAATGGATTGGTCCACTTTTGTTATGAATTCGGCCTAAAATCAAAATGTTTTTTCAATATTCCTCAAACATGCTTTTGGGTAAAAAAATGTGTGCCAAATTACCTTCCGGTGAGGATCTCCAGTGAGACAGACATCAGCAATCCAAGATTTCCTCTTTTTCGACTTTAACAGCGGCACCTTACTCGGAGAGCCTTCGATCAGGAGCCCACTCCACTTGGAGTACATCTCGAGATCTAAAGTCTCACTCAGATATTCTCCGTCTAAAGCGCCGCACTCGACAAAAAATCCTTTGGTCTAAACTCACAAAATATTGAATTATTATAATTTGGTGAAAGTTAGCTCACTTTTTTAAAAAAAATAATATATATTTGTTCTGTTACAATATTCTGCAATTTCAAAATGTTGAGCAAAGCTTTATGGAAAACTTCGCCAGCAAGAGCGCGCCCACTAGGGTTTGTGAGTTTGTACGGAGTTCTCCGGGAAGTCGGGGGAGTCAAGTGCTTTCTCCTGATGGTGTCCACCAACTCGGGGTAATTTCGGACATTCGAACTTTCTCGGATCTCATTTTTGTCAAAATGTTGCCCATCCTCAAGGAATGCTTACCATGTAACATATTTTTTAAAAATATTATATTATTATTAAATAATTTTGGTTTAAACTCCATTAATTTTATGTTATTTTACCCCAAGTCGCTTCAAAAGCATTTTGTATTCTCCAGTTCGATTGTATGTAAAAATAAATTGGAATTAGTACAAGAACTAAGTACCAACTGCGAGAAAAGTAGGTTCGCAAAGCCGGCAAGCTTTTCGCTGTAAAAAGTGGACGCATTTTGTAAAAGCTGTAAAACTTTGTGAAGTTTCACCCGTAACTTTGGGAGAGAACTGGTACGCAGAACAAAATACAAAATAGACTCTGTGGCAAAACATTTCTACATTTAGTTTTGCAACATCATTTGTGATGAAAGTTTGTCAATTTCAATTTTTTACAACTTTTTTCCCACTAGTATACAAATCCTAATGAATTCTCAAATTGCACGTATGCAGTTAATTTCACAAGTCATGAAAATTACGTAAACCGCAATAAAAAGTGAAGAAACTACTAAATACAAATCTGTAATTATTATATTAGTAAACCGAAATCAAGGTTACGAGCTTAGCAAAGTACTTAAATCTTTTACAACTCAAATACCAACCTACTCACTCGAGTCTTCATCCATAATTCAGCTAAAAACCCACAAACCGCTACAAAACTGCCGATCAAAAATAAATAAAAAATTGTCACAATATTTGTTCCCAAACTGAGTATAACTTCGACCTCTACTTCTTCCGTGGTTTTCCCCTCCAATTTATTCGGATCATCCTCAAATCGAGTTTTCCAAAACCCATAAATTCCGGAGGCGACCACAGCCTCCATCCTTTTATACATGTACTCTCCCTCAGACTTGTGTAGCCAGACGAAGCTGTTGGTCTTCAAAAATTGTTCGGTTCCCACATAAAAATTTTTGGAGCCGTTTAACCGGTTGAGATCCTTAGCCAATTTGGTTACGCTCCAGTCATGGTCGACAAAAGCGGTCTTATTACAGCTTCCAATAGCTGTCTCAACTTGCCCCAAAAATATTTTGTCGTAGGTTGTCATGTAAATGTCGTTCATTTTGGAGAAAAGTTTTGCTAAAATTTCGTACCGTCGGTTTGTGAAGTTTACGGCTTCCAGAGGTTTGAAATCGACGAGAAACACGCTCGGAAATAATTTGGAGTAAATAGTATCCCCAACAACGGGTCTGAGCCATTTTAGAAATTCTTCCGTTAAATCGGTAACCGAGACAACGATTTTGTGAGCCGTTTGATGCGTCCTTGTAAACATGGAGAATCCGTCGAGCTCCACAAATTCGTGGAGTCCATTCGAAATTTTTGTGGGAGACACAAAATTCGCGAAATTTTTCCCTTGATACGCCGTCGTCAAAACAAAAGCGGCGTAGACCCATGACAACAAAATTAGACGAAGTCTTTTATTTGTATAGAGTTCTCCAGATCTCGACTCTGTGTTAAAAAGGAGGGCCACAATCTGTACCAAAGCTACGGACAAATTGATTTTTACAAAGAGTCCGGCTTTCGTCCCCAAAATTGTTGTGGCTTTAAGAAAATACAGGGTGATCCAAATAGCCCCAACTAAACAAACCCAAACTTGCCAATGAAAAGGTTGAAGGTAGACAAAAAACGATATGTGATTTTGGGTTCCAACACAAGTCAAAAATTTGAAGGACGAGGTCTCCAAGAAAATGACGTTGATATCAAAGTTCAAATTGTGGGACACGCCAATAGATGGATACACCATGGTCCTTCCAGCGGCGAGCAAAATTGATCCCGTTTTGAAGGTTAAGTCTTCGGTTAAAATGTGGATTAGAATGTCATATAATCGGAGGTCCTTTAAATTCCTGAAGTCTTTAAGGGAGTTGATAAGCTCCAGTCTCCGGTAGAGGTCCTTAGAGTACATTGAAGTCGAGTGGAAAACTCCGTAAACAATGTTTCGGCCGTTTCCCGTCGCGTTTTGATAAGTGGAAACAAGGCTTCCAGCAACTGGAAAAAATTTGAAGGGAAACCAGTCCATTTCTTGGCGCAACTCGCAGTGGATACATAAAAAAGCGGCGTATTCAATCTTGGCAACAAGCAATTTATTTATTGAATACGATACGTAAAAAATCGGTTGGTAAAATCCGTGTCTTGTAAGGGCATCAAAAACGTCAGAGTCCAAATCCTCCAAATTTGTCTCCGATGTTGTAACCAGGAGCAACGTATGTGGTAAAACTTTAAGGGGCACTTTATCAATTTTCTGGTTTTTATTTAGGATATACGCCGACGATAAAGTGAAGCGCTCTCTAGGGGCTAAAGTGACCTCGGCAAAGGCTCTTCTTAAAAAGGCGCTGTCATTTTGCCCCCTTTCTAGATCAAACACGATAGACGCCGTGTGACACTTTGTCCAGCGTTGGAATTGGGCTAATGTGACGGTGTCGTTGGAACTCCAATTTTGAGCGGTGGAAATCGTGACTAGGTCTGAATTTTGGGAGGGTATCAAGTTGAAGTTGTTCGCGAGGAGGAGTATATTATGGCATTTTGGAAATGTATGAAGCCAGCTTGTTGAAATTACAATTTTGGTGTCAACAGAGTCTGAATGGAAAGCTAGTGCGGCAAAACATGAAAAAATTATTGCCAAACGGTCGCCCATTTTCAGTTCTGAAAATATTTTAGTGTGACTTTTTTTCGATGCTGAAAACTAACGTCGACTGAGCGAGTGCCTATTGCCCAAAATACCATAAAATGACGCTTGCTGTAGAGCCACACAAAAATACGGGAAGCCTTCGGAACTTCCGGTGTTACACCTAAAATTTACTGCAACTTAAAAGTTTATCGTCCTTGTACTTATTGAACATTTTTCGCGTATAGGTGACCTTCAGCTCAGGACACGGAGTGTCGAAAATCAGCAATCATAGAGTATCATCATGATCATCACCTCCAATACAAAACTTTTTGGGTTACCATTAACAACAGGGATATTTGCAGTGATTAACTGTCACCCGAAAAGTTTCGGGCTGGAGGTGGTGATCATGATGATACTCTATGATTGCTGAGTTTCGTCCCCCCGTTTCCAGAGAAGTTGACCGTTTTCTTACTGAAAGTGGTAATAAAATTTTCACGAAATATGACATTACAATAGAAAAGCTTTTGCTTGAGATAAACGATCGATTGAAAACTAGTTCCTGACAGTTATTATTATTTCTGATATTATATTAATCTTAAAACTGTCATTCTTCCTCAAACAAGTATGAAATGTGTGAAATATGTACTTGATACAAATCACTTTCCAAATATTCCCATATCTAAGAAAGGAGTAAAATATTCATGGTCTGTACCACTACAAAATGCTGACAATTCAGAGGCGTCAACCTGTCCATGAAATTGATATCTCCAAAGTAAACTTTTAGGGGTTTACAAGACGCCCCAAACTTTCGAAACCATTTCCCCTCCATCCTCCCCAAAGTTTCTAGGACCCCATCTTCCGACACTGGGACCACGCTGCCAATCACGGAGAACCAGAAAAGGTAGGAGTAACTTACGGAAAGAACTATAACTACAAAATACCCGATGAGCACCGAGTTCCCGAAATTCCAGTCCAATTTGCAAAGAGCACTTAGTGCAAATATTTGAGATGATAGGGCCAAAGTGATCATGGCGTGGGTGGTGGACCGCTTATGAATGTTGTTGAAGACCACAGCTAAAATTTGGGCTTCTTTTAAAAATTTCGTCAAAAATTGAAGTTTGACGATTTGATGTCGCCTCAACCTTTCTCTGAAGTTGACAAATATTTCGGCATAAATTATTGGGTACTCCCTCACAAAATATATGGCAACCGCCCAAGTGGCGCAGATGAAGGTCAGCCCAGTCATGATGAAGCTCCACATCCAGTAAATCACCAAAGAAAATACTAGATGTTTCACAATTTCCGGTGGAAGTCTTCCGCCGTCGGGGTTGCCATGGCAAATGCTCAACCAAGAGTAAAACGGGTTGGAGGGAATGCATGGAAACAAAACGGTAAAGAATGCCGTGAGGAATAAAGGGTAAAAGGAGCAGGCGCCTATGATGTATTTCACGACAAGTGTAATTGTGGTTGCAGCATTTTTATGACTTCGTATTTTGGAATGTTCAAGTCCGACTTTCACCTTCCATCGACCTGTCAACAGAAATTGATATTAAATCGAAAAGTTTGTGAAAAACTTCGGTTTTTCCTTACTCTTATGATTTTCAGCGAGATTCACTAAAGAGTTGAAAAAATCCACGACTTCGGTCCGCTGGATACTGTAAGCGTAGATAGATGCCAGGGGGAAAGTGAGACAAATGTGTGAAAACATGGTGAGACACAATTCTGTTGCATTCTTGAATTTATGGGTGAACGACTGAAGGAAGACTGAGGTGGTTAAAGCTATTTGAAAGGTAAATGCTACGAAGTGGTATTTTTGGTGAGACTTTGATGAAAGTCGAAGCCTTTGACTTGGGTCATCCCAGTGAAAGCAGAAAGATCCAAATAGTTTGCCGAGGCGAGCAAATAAGACTAAGGCAGGCAACAGCGTTTCTTGCGTTAGCATTATTGTAACTGAAATGGACACCTTAACTTCCAGAATGAGCTGTTAGATTGCAATTGAGTGGAGTGGAGTTTGGATTTAAAGAAAATAAATTAAGATGAAAAACGTATTTCGTAACGATGTTATCGTGTGCCGAATTCAGGGAATTGGAATAGTTTGGTTGTGTTATATCGCTTGTTTCTTTTTAAAATATGTTTCCGGAAATAAAGCGGATTTGGAAAATGTGCTGCATTTGTAGGTAATGTGTGAAATTTGCTACATTTGCATTGCTAATTTGGCATATTAGCTAAAAATACAAAGAGAATTTTTGCAACTCAACTTCCTACAACACAAGAGCGTAAACTGCAATCCTGCAAAAAACAAACGATATCGAACTTTCCTTATCAGTGACAAGGTTTCATCATACACAGCCAAATAATAAAATTACTAAAACTCGGTGTCCTCGATATAGCATTCATTATGAAACTAAGAAATTGGTCCTGATTATTCTGTTTTAAGATAACAATACATTTGACAATTCCATAATTAGCCCGGAAAAAACTATGTACTTAATTGTATAAGCAACTATCGGGCTTTACGTCTTGGTAAAACTTAATTGATGGTTTATCCAATGATTTTATCATTTGATAGTGCGTCTCGTGGGCTTTTTGGTATATGTATGTTACATGTTTTATTTGGTTAGGTCCAGAAAGCAATAAACAGTCAGTTTGTTCCAATCCACAATATTTAAATACGCATAAAATTAAGGCAACTTTTAATACAAAATTGGACATAAGAAGGAGGTTTCATAAAATGATTTTCTAGAGCAGTTGTTACTACAACCAGCAGCTGGAGCATCTAGCACTAGCATGGAGTATCTAGCACTCCTTTACAGTGACATAGGTATAAAAACTAGTCAACAATGTACGACATGTGAAAAAAACGTCAATTGAAATAGATCTTTTTGGATCGGTACAAACAATTCGCAATTAAATATTTGAAAACGTGAAAAGCACTTTAAAACTGTGGGCAGTCATGTCTTATGATCTATAACAACCGGCACTGCACTTTTTGTATCGTAGGTTTAAAACATGCACAACAGTTTAAATTTTTTGTTGATATACCTTTCGCTGGTATTTCACGCAGAATTAAAGCCGGGAACATGTACCACATTGGTTGTTTTGTCATGTAATTTCTTCATGCTGATCGTGTTTACATGTGACTACATGACATTAACAACCAATGGCGTGCGTGTACCCGGCATACATTCTGTGTGCTATATCTACAGTACGGCCTTTTAGATCGTTTTCGGCTGTCCAACTTTTTCCTCGTTTATTCTAAACATTCGCAGATGTTAACAACACGAGACGAAGTTATATACCGTTATCACATTCATCAGCAGTCGTGATTTTTATTTTGCCTCGATTTTTCAAAACATGCACAACAGTTAACAGCACGACCCGAAGTTATATTTCGTTACCGCATTCATCAGCAATCGTGACTTTTTTTCCTCGTTATTTCAAAACATGCATAGCAGTTAAGGGCAGGACCCGAAGTTATATTTTGATACCACATTTATTAGCAATCGTGACTTATATTTTGCCTGGTTTATTCTAAAGCAGTTAACGGCACGACCCGAAGTTTTTTTTGTTGCCACATTTATCAGCAGTTGTTACTCTTATTTTGCCTCGTTTTTTTCAAAACATGCACATCAGTTAACGGCGTCAAGCGAAACTTTCTTTGCAAAACTATTCAACTGCCGGTATGAGTATTATTATGCCTCGTTTTTTCAAAACATGCACAACAGTTAACGGCACCTCTTGAAGTTGTTTTTTGTTACCACATCAGCAGTCGTGACTCAGAAGCCGTAGCACAATTGTGCTAATGCTACAAATGTCCGCGCAATTTACAATAAAAGAAACACGACTCGGATGAGTCGGGAGACGGCAAGTCTCAAAAGCCAGTGGCTCCTCCGCAAAATAACGCCAATTTCAAAGCCACAAAACCCTTCAAAAACACCACTACGAGAAAACCACCAACAAAAACCGATTTAAAAATAGAACAGATCGAGAGCCGACCCAGCGTAGACTCAAAGATAAATCGAATACGGAAGCAAATGTAAATCTGATTTACAACAAAAGAATAACGTGAGCCCAATCAGAGTGAATACTCTTGAAAACCAAAACGTGAGCAACAGCAATTTTAACACACTAAAGGAACCACCTGCAACCCCTCGCCACAGCCAATTTTTGCCACAAGCTAATTTTGGCCAGTCTGCGAGAATACCCGACCACAATGCACTTAGAAAAAACCAACAAAAACGTCAAGTTCCTTCAATTTTGCTTTTTCACTCCAAAACCAGACATACTTTTTTGCATATCCCAGCCCCTCAAGTTATTGACAAACACCAAAGCGACTCTGAAGACGACGAAATGCCAACCTCACTAATGCCAAAGTATATGTTCCCCACACTGAATTTAAAAGTCAAGTTATTTTTTCAGAACTTCAAATTGTATGCCACTCTAAAAAATCTTAATGATGCAACCAAAAAGGCTACCTTTCCATTGGCCATGAACTGTCCACAAGCAGCCCAATGGTTCGTTGTGAACCGAAGCTTCATTGAGAACGACACCGTGGACTTCGAGGAACTCTGCACACTGTTCCTGGAGGACGTACCGTTTGAATGCACACAAGAACCGACAGTAGCCCAAATCTTGAAAGAAAAGCCTTACAAAAACTAGAGGAGTTCAGCCTACCCTTTTCGCATAAAATACTTGATTGGAGAAAACTGGAATGATTATTCCGAGCAAACAATTGTTGAAAACTTACTCCAAAACCTGAACAAACAAGTTGCCAATTACATATGCTGCCGCAGAAAGCCAATGACATTTGACGGCCGGAAGGCTCTTGTCAAAGAATTTGAGAAAAAAACGTCATACAGTTCCATGCCCGGCACTGTAGGCGGTTCTTCATTGGTGAAAATGGAGCCTACCGTCAACATTATTAAGCAACAAACAACGAAGCAGACTTGGCCCAAATGAAAGAATTGCTGACTACGCTTTGCAGAGAAGTGTCCGAAATAAAAACAGTTTCCGGAAAACCACAACCACAGACTTCAAAGTGGTGAAGTACGGATAACACCCAACAACGCCCACCTATGACATTTTTAGGCAGAGGAAAAAAGTTCAGCCAAAGAGACAACTCACAGGTGCAATGCTATTACTGCAAACCATGGGGTCACATGAAATCCGAATGTCGTGATCGTGAACGCGAAAAAAGAAAACATGCTCAACAAGGAGGTGCGAGGACTTACAGAAACTCCGTGCAAACCAACCACGCAAGCTTTTCCGGACAACAAAACCAGCTTCCCACAACATTGGGGAAGCGCCCACATCATTAGTTTACAGCAGGAATTTCCAGCAGCCCCAGGGAAACTAACTCGGACGCAGGAAACGAGGTGCCCTGCGGCAAAGCCTTGGAAGTTTGCTACTCAGCATTTTGCTAAACTCACAAAACATTGCCCCCGTCCTCCACAAAAACCACAATTTCAACGTCAAGGTCAAAACTAGCAAGGTAGTAGCAACACAACTTTGCTACTACATTTACAGATTATTGCAATGAAATTTTGAGAAACAGTAATGATCAAGGTCCAGCGATAGAAATAATACAACCAAACATGAATCTGTGAAGAAAGAATGAAATCAAAATTCCAAATATGCTGATCGACACAGAAACAAAATGTGTCGTCATCGTCAACCCAACCACAAAACGCAAACATTTATTTCACAAAACAAAACTAGGTCATCTTTCCTTTTAAGTTGAGAGAGAAGACATGCGATTACCACAAGCAAAACTGCAACATAAAACTTGCTGGATAAACAAAATTGAAGTCAATGATGACATCATGAGTGGCGCATACGTGTATGAATATACAAAACAAGTTTTGAAAAATCTGCTTGCCGTGTACACTGACATATTCTTGCGGAACAACGAAATCGGTGTGGCAAAGGATTTCGAATTTCACATTGAAGTCGGAGACACCAAGCCACGTCAAATATGAGGTCACCCATTGTCAAAAAAACACGCAATAATTGAAAAGAACGTGAACAACCTCCTCTCCAAAACATATTATCGACCCAAGCCAAAGTCCGTGGTCCACATATCCATTCATAGTTCAGCAGAATGATGAAGCTGGAAACTTAAAAGAAAAAATGTTTTAGACTATAGAGCCTTTAATAAATCTTCCAGCCCTTTGGATTTGATTTACCTCGAAGTGAGGACATATTGAGCAAAATGAAGAAAGCCAAATACATTACTACTATCGACGGAAAATTAGCATTTCACGTTCCTCTCGTAACTGCCCGGAAGGTTTTAAAGCCTTGATCCAGGCTACGCTATCAGGGCTCTCCGGTAACGAACTGGAAGCCTGCATCGATGACATCATTATTTGTATAGAAGACCAATCATCACATATGCAAAAACTCAAAGATCTTTACGAGAAAATACCACAGTCTGGTTTGAAACTTAAACCAACAAAAACCAAATTCTTATTCTCGGAAGAACGCGTATTAGGAGTAATTATGTCGGCCGATGGTATCGAAATTATCAGCAGTACATGCTTGACTTTGGCTTCAGCAAATTAAGGACCCCACTCACGAAAAAAGAAGTGCAAAGGGTTCTAGGTTTCTTTTCATACTTCAGAGAATTTATTCGCGGCTACAGTAAAGCAGTAAAACCTATTCAAGATTTGCTTAACATACCTAACAAAGACGCGACAGGGAAAAAAATTAGAGTAAAACTCCCGTGGAACGAGGAGCATCAGAAAGTTTTTGAGGAGATGAAAATTAGAATTTCAAATGCTTCAAGTTTGGCACATTTTCGAGAACATCTGGAAACTAAAATTTATACCGACGCGTCTTTCCTTGCAATATGAGGTGTGCCGGAACAAGTGCAAGACCGGCCCAATCGTCGACAAACCTCGCAGAAACAGTGGACCACATCAAAACGCAAGGGACTACCGACCACCTAGTGGTCAACCGAATGAATCAGATAGTGAATGACTATTCGGATCAAATGCACCAATTCCTGAGCCAGGAAGCAAATTTTACGGCATACGCTTACGACTAAATGGTGAAAAGGAACTGGAAAAAAAAATTCAATGCCGTGGAAGGCACAATTGCATTAGTAGCGAAAACGCAGCATAGGGCCGCGATGGCCTACAGTATGCTGCAGGTAATAAATGATTGCAAAGACTCAAGGCTTCCATACGTGCTTGTGCATCAAGCACACTTAAAAGCAGACTTGAAAAAATTACAAAGGGATTTGGAAAGACATGGCCAGAGGCTTGCCATTCCCCACGGAAGCATACGCAATGTATGCATTGGAAACAACCTCTTGCTTTTTCTCGGAAGGGAAGTTTGTCATCAGGTTAAAACTGCTTATAAAGGCAAGCGATTCGGCTTACAAACTGTACAAAGTAACTCCAATCCCATTTTAAAGCGACGGGGCACTATTATTGTAAAAAATGGTAAACAAGTTTTTTTTTGCATAAAAACCAGACAGCAACGTGCATCAATACGCACACTGAAATATGTTATGTACAGAAGATGTGTTACGTACAGTTATGTCGCATAGTTTGGACTGCCTGAAAGAGGCATTATTCGCAATGAAAACAGTCAAAGCTTTGAAAAAAGCTTGCACATTCATGTGCTCTTTACTCGATGAAAAATACATGCACAAAGTGCCACTCGACCCAAATAGGTTTGGCATCGTGACCTACGGAGGTGATGTGCTGACTCCCTGTAATGGAACGAAGCAGTCCTACAAAATTGATCAAAAAATTGGAATAATTGGGATCCACCTGTTTTGCGGCTGTGATGCCAAGGTAGGCAAAAAAACCATACATCCAGGCTTTCCATGCTACAAGGAAAGCACCCAAAAACTCTCGGTAACCAGATCGCTTCACGCAGCCTCGTCAAATAAGGAGGATGACATCGTCATTCTTTCTACATTTCACAACAACATTTCAACAATCCTTAATCGGAATTGGCAAAAAAAATCCTACCACACATTTAGGCAAAACAAAGCTGCTCCAATATGAGCTGCCTGTTCACGTCGAAGCATCAAGTTACGTTGTTTACGGAGTATTGGTTGTTATTGTCGTGATCAGTGTCATTCTGGCACTCTACAAAAAGCGGACGGACGTAACAAAGGACGACGGACCCACTGAACCAAAACGACCGGGAGTAAACTGGAAATTCGACCAAGTCGACCAGGACAACCACAAAACTGACGACGAGGAAGAATACGTTCCCATCCCTTCTCCACGAATGACGGCTAACAACGACTCTGTCATCTGCTTCAAATGTCAGCAAAAAGGACACAAAGCAGGAGCGTGTACCAATACAGTAGAACAGTAGTACCAATGGTGTTAAGTTTAGGCGAAAAAAAGTAAGAAAGTTTCATGTTAAATGTATACAGGCATTCCAGATTTTTCTTTCAAGAAAAGTTTTCCCCAATGTTAGACAAGGATAAGAAGTGTCAAATTCATTTCAATATAGTTATTACAATATATATATTAATTATCAAATAACGGGAATAGCATGCTCCCACAGCAATCATAATTTATTTCATATTTATTCAGAGTTTATTATTAACAGAGTTCGCTTTCTGTTGACGGGGTGGTATTTTGTAGGTGCGTAAGCAAACGTGTAAGTCAAGGTAAATTTGACTTACACGTTTGTGGTCAAGGCTCACAGATATAGGATGGAAAAAAGTGAAGTTAAATTTGAGAGAGTGAAGAAAAAGAGAAAAGGAAAAAAGCAAGTGAGCGTGCGCAGAGCGAGTGAGAGACTTGTTACCTTTATGTTTTAGAAAATAAAATAAAAATACGACATTATCTTTCTGAATCAAGTATATACTTATTCACCATTCGAGTCTACAATCCTAGTATTCCTAATTTTAAAAAGAGAGCGGTTCCCGACTGGAAAGTTGAGAAGGGAAATCAATCTTAACCTAACATATCAGCACATATCAGCAGTCGTTACTCTTATACTTCGACGTTTAATTTAAACATGAACAACAGTTAACGTCACGACCCGAAGTTATATTTTGTTCCCACCTTTATCAGCAGTCGTGACTCTTATACTTCGACGTTTAATTTCAACATGAACAACAGTTAACGTCACGACCCGAAGTTATATTTTGTTCCCACCTTTATCAGCAGTCGTGACTCTTATGTTTCCTCGTTTATTTTAAACATGCACAGCAGTTAACGGCACGACCCAAAGTTATTTTTGTTGCCACATTAAGCAGCAGTTGAGACGTTGAGTATTGCCTAATTTTTTCAAAATATGCACAGCAATTAAGGGCACGACCCAAAGTTATATTTCGTTACCACATTCATCAGCAGTCGTGACTTTTATTTTGCCTTGTTTATTCTAAACATGTACAACAGTTAACGGCACGACCCAAAGTTATATTTCGTTACCATATTCATCAGCAGTCGTGACTCTTATATTTCCCCGTTTAATCTAAACATGCATAGCAGTTAACAGCGCGACCCGAAGTTATATTTCGTTCCCACATTTATCAGCAATCGTTATTCTTATATTTCCTCGTTTTTTGAAAGTTTGCACAGCAGTTAACGGCACGACCCAAAGTTATTTTTTATTGCCACACTCAGCAGCAGTCGTGACGCTTATATTTCCTTGTTTTTCAAAACATGCACAGCAGGTAAGGGCAGTACCAGAAGTTATATTTCGTTCCCTCATTAATCAGCAGTCTTGATTTTTATTTTGCCTCGTTTTTTCAAAACATGCACAGCAATTAAGGGCACGACCCAAAATTATATTTCGTTACCACATTTATCAGCAATTGTGACTCTTGTATTTTCTCGTTTATTCAAAACATGCACAGCAATTAACGGCGTCCAGCAAAATTTTTATTGTAGACTATTCAACAGCCGGTATGAGTTTTATTTTGCCTCGTTTATTCTAAACATGCACAGCAGTTAGCGGCACGACCCAAAGTTATATTTCGTTACCATATGCATCAGCAGTCGTGACTCTTATATTTCCTCGTTTAATCTAAACATGCATAGTTGTTAAAAGCGCGGCCGGAAGTTATATTTCGTTCCCACATTTATCAGCAATCGTTACTCTTATAATTCCTCGTTTATTCTAAATATGCACAGCAGTTAAAGGCTGAACCCGAAGTTATATTTCGTTACCACATTTATCAGCAATCATGATTCTTATATTTTCTCGCTTTTGAAAATTTGCACAGCATTTAACGGCACGACCCAAAGTTATTTTTTGCTGTAACATTCTGCAGCAGTCGTGACGCTTATATTGCATCATTTTTTCAAAATATGCACAGCAGGTAAGGACAGGACCAGAAGTTATAATTCGTTCCCACATTAATCAGCAGTCCTGGCTTTTATTTTGCCTCGTTTTTTCAAAACAAGCACAGCAAATAAGAGCACGATCCAAAGTTATATTTCGTTACCACATTCATCAGCAGTCGTGACTTTATTTTGCCTTGTTTTTTCAAAACATGCACCGCAGTTAGGGAAACAATCCGAAGTTATATTTCGTTACCACATTCATCAGCAATGGTGACTCTTATATTTTCTCGTTTATTCAAAACATGCACAGCAATTAAAGGCGTCCAGCGAAATTTTTATTGTAAACTATTCAACAGCCGGTATGAGTTTTATTTTGCCTCGTTTATTCTAAATTTTCACAGCAGTTAGCGGCACAACTCAAAGTTATATTTCGTTACCATATGCATCAGCAGTCGTGACTCTTATATTTCTTCGTTTAATCTAAACATGCATAGCAGTTAACAGCGCGACCCGAAGTTATATTTCGTTACCACATTTATCAGCAATCGTTACTCTTATATTTTCTCGTTTATTCTAAACATGC
>JAHZMW010001314.1:0-15934 GCA_027743745.1 Alloscopus bannaensis | reverse complement strand
TCCATGTAGAACTGTGTGTGTGCCTCAAGAAATGCTTTCTCCGCGAGATTGTTTGGGTATGAAAAACCAATCAAGACTGAAGTGTAATGAATGAATGAGTGCAGTTCATAAACGAAACAATATGTGATGATGATGTGGATGTGATTGTATATACAACGAACATTGCTCCAAAGAAGCAAACCGCAGATAAAAAGGAAGACTATACATGGTTGAATTTGTTTATAGAAAACTTTCTTTCTCGATTTCATTGAAAATCATTGTGTTCAGAAAGAAAACATTGCACGCTTCTTATTTGCTTTCTCCTACCTTTTTCGATTTTTTCTCAGATATTTTCTCGCTCACGGTTTTGTTTAACAATACATTTCTCTCGGTCTAGATGTACAGCTATTTTTTATACGTAATAATACACAGAAAACACTCAAGTTTGTCGCGTCTCTGGAAGCTTGTGAGATGAACCAAGCGAGAGAAAAGGAAAAATTATATGGCATTTGTATGTATATACATAAATGTATGTGTGTATATATAGCTTGTCACTCTCAAGATTAATCAGTTTTTTAAAGATATTTAGTTAACTATATAAAGACATGTAAATTAGTATGTCACCGTACTAAAAAGCTTCATTTTTTTCATCCATGACTTTTTTTTTAATACACGACGCGACCAGCAAATCACTGGACATATAATCAACATTTAAACAACAACCGCGTTGTAAGCATCATCATGTTTCGCATCACTTTCCAACAAAAAAATGGGAAAACTCATAATAACGTTAGCACGAGTCCCTTTTGGCGAGCGTAGCACCAACTTTCTCTTTTACATTGCGGGCAATATTTTACAACTTTTGGTCTATGATTTGTCTGCTTTACAAGAGCTATACAAATAAAAACAATTTAGAATTTATAACAAACTTTCTCCAAGCCTGTGACAATTTTTTTCTACTCAAATAGTAGCACCAAATCGTTCCCTTCTGTAGTACCCTGGCCACATTTAATTGTCACAAATAAAAATTTTCAAATAAAATCAATTTTTTCTACCCAAATAGTAGCACCAAATCGTTCCCTTCTGTAGTACCCTGGCCACATTTAATTGTCACAAATAAAAATTTTCAAATAAAACTCTCCTTTCTCCACACTTTTGGCCATTCACGCAGCACTCTCTGGAGACTTTGTTTTAACCTATTTTTCTTTACATATTACATCTTCGTGTATAATACTATGAAAAAAGCTGTACTTGTGGCTGCACACTTTTTTGGTATACAAATGTGTCACAACATCAATTTCCTCTTAAAAAAGACACAACTTGAAACACTCATTATTCCCTTAAACATTACAGAACTCCTTTAAAATGCGTACATAACAATGCTGTTGTCACACAAATAAAAAACGCAAGTCACAAAAACTTCTGCTTCTAGAAGGGAAAACATACCGAACTCCCATTATTCTGTCCTTCGAATAATTTAAAATGTTCAAAAATTCAGTTCTCGTCATTCGTTCGCTTGTTGTGGCTTGTAGAAACAGACATTCACATGATTTAAGTCGTCGTCGCGTCACGGTTTGACAAAAGGAGAGAAATTGTTCTACAAAAGCAACGCAGCTACATAGTCACTTATTGCTTTGGAATAAGTGGCACAATTTTTGTTCATGAAACGTGTCTCCAGCTACCCTTTCCGCTAAATAACTTTGGTTATGTGAACTTGTGACCGTGTCATCATTATTACCGATTATTACACCGCTGTTGCTGCCCTAATTAAGGAACAATCTCAAAGACTTACGACAAAGACAATCATCACGAGAGCATAGCAATTATAGTCAAACAACAATTTTTTTTTACACAAAAGCAGCGTTTTCAAGAATTCTTCAAAATTGAAACTGATGAAAGCACACACGATAAAAAATCCTGTAACAATAATATGTATATGTATTATTTTGATTCTTGTATCTCAGCAGGAGTATAGAGAGAGAAGCACACGAATAAATAGCTCTAGAATAGTTTCTGGAAAGAAAACCTTCCTATAATAATTAACCGCTTATTTTGTCCTTCACATTATTAAACATTGCGAAATTTCTCGTCGCGCGTGCGTGGATATAAGTATATTTGCATACAGGTTTAAATATATTGTTGTTTTAGTATTTACCTCGCTCGCACATTGTTACAGCGGATTTTTGTGTTGTTTGGGTTTTGTTGTAAGCTGAAAACTTGTTGTTGCGTCTACACACAAATATATGGTTTACACACATGTAACCCTAATCATAATCATAATATAGCTCTATAAAGTTGTTTATGTAGCACAATATATTATAATATGGGTATTATTGTAGCTTAACTCCTTATCGTACGTAGCCAGTAAGTATAGATTTATATAATGTATATATAGCAGCATAAATGTGTACATGTCTATGTAGCGGGTATATATTATGGGTATATATATTCTCTGTTGTTGTAGAATATTTTTTTGCTTTTGCTGTTTTGTAGCAAGTTTGAAATCTTGATGACAAGAGCTATAACGTAAGCAGATGTATTTAGGTGTAGTAGTAGTAGTAGTAGTAATATGTTGTAGTTTAGTAGTTGTTGTAGATGTAGAGATGGTTGTATAATAAGATTGTATAGATTATTACAGTACATTGTGGTAATATATAGTAAATAGGAGAAAAGGTGTCCATCACAATAGCTCGTATTGACGTAAATGCATTCGCTGAGTTGGAGATGATCGAGCAAAGGCGTGGATGGGCACTTCCTTCTGGATCTGCTGCATTCAACCGCCCCTGAAAGAGTGCAAGTATTTAGACCAACTTCAGTTCCCTGCATTGTGACGACTAGCAGTTCTACGAAACAATCCCTGCACGAAAACATTTCAATGATGTCAAATTGTAATTAATACCTGTAGTTGTCATGAATGGACTTACCACAGGATTTTCTTAAGGAGAAAGGTTGAGCATCACAACAACTCATATTGTCTAAGATGCATTCGCTGAATGATATCGCGGCAGTCATCAAACACTCGACGGATATTCTCAGTGTCCACAGCACACGTGAAGTGGGGATAACAGTAGTGCTTGTTCTCACCACTCGCCGTGCTAATACGCTGGAGAACCAAAAAGAGGAATTTTATAGAAATCGTTTTAAAAAATTATTATATCCTTTATGTGATTCGAAAGGGATAAAAGCATATAAGATTTCGTTTGTGCTTTCACCGCATGTCAAAATCATCCAACTTTCTCCGCATTTCTGATTTTTACCTATTGTTCCAAATGCTCTTGAATAATTCGAGGGACTCCTTGAGCCTGTTTTGGGAAGCGTCTTCTCTGAGGACCATGTTGAAACTGCTGCACGCGGTCACGAAAATGATGGCAGTCACGTCATTAAAACACTGTATCCATTTTCGACGTTCGTCTCGCTGTCCTCCCACGTCGAACATGCTGCACAAAACAATCATCAAATTGTGCAGTTAAACTCAATCCAAGTCAATTTCACAGCTAAAAATGGAAAGTTAATTTCTATTGAGTGACATACTGAAAATTAACTTTGTCCACTTGAAATCTTGTTTCGAAAATACCCGAAGTTAGAACACGACACCGCAATATATCCTGAAAAAGTGCGAAAAAACATTTATTTGAAGCTAGTTTCTCTCAACATATCTCTCAAAACATCATATTTTTTAAATGCAAAAGCGTAAAGCAACAATATCAACCTCGTCGTCTCGAAGTGGGATTCTGTTTAGAGTTTAGTGAAGATAGCAGCTAATAATTACAGCTAAAAGGTAAAAGTGAAACTTTGGTGAATATATTACAACAGCACTAATCCACCCCTGTGAGTACATCTGTAACTAAATTTTGTACTTAAAAGTGTCACGAAAAACATCAGAAACTCTGAAACCTTTCAAAATCCTCGCCTGGTCCCTATTCAATATAATCATTGCAAACTAGAAGCATCTTACAGTTACAATATATCATAACCTTTAAAAATTCAATTTTTTCAACGTAAAAGCGATTATACTGTAACAGAAAATAACGGCAATTCTGACCAAAAGATGACATGACACGATGGCTTTTGTAACTAAATTTCTCTCAAAAACTTTAATATATTCATTAAGCTTCTTCAACTCCATAAATGTCAGCCCGGCCGATTAAGCATGGAGAAATATACAATCACTCGCTTAAAAAACATGATAGGGATCTCGACCCTCGTTAATCCATTTCTAACGCAAAAAAGTAATTCATCAATTTTTTTTCTCGACTCCAAAAAGAAAACGTTGACAGCTTCAAATGGTCATTGGATGGGTTTTTTAATTAAGTCTTGTTAGCTAAATGACCATCTAACATCGCACAAAAGACTGAAAATGACTTCATCAAAAGAAGAAGCATAAAAAATCCAATCTAGCACTGGTTTATTTTATCTATTTCTCACACTTTGTTAAGAAATTGTGAGGCACAGTAGGAGCACTAATAAAAAGGTCAGAATATGAGAAGTTGTCGCACATCTTTTTTTTTATCTTTATATAAAAAACGGTTGATGTTGTACTGCGCATGATAAAGCTATAAAAAGCAAGAAGCAAAAGAAAACTTGACAAATGTACAAATATAGCTTTTGATGTGAGGTGCGTCTCATTTTGGTCAACTAACCTGCTCAGTAGGCGTATAATTTGGCTGCTTTATATCACTAACTTTATCTAAAAAACTGGAAAACAAGAGAAACAAGTCGCATGATTAGTCAACAATGTCGGTGGAGTTTTGTTGTGTAAACTGTTACGTCATTTTTACGTGGGCTTCACGCTCTGTGCATAGAATCAGGAGGACACTGGCATATTTTCATCGTTTTTTGTGTGACATAATATTTTGTTGCCGACAAAATTTAAGTTAAAAAAAAACACTATTGCAACATATGCAACAACCTGTTGTCATCAAACTGCGTAAAAAATGTTACATTCACCGTAAAATAGACCCGGAGGCTGATGAGAATACAAACTTATATTTTCCATGCAAAATACTATTTCACGCTTTATTACGGCCGTATGCGATTACAATCTGGAAAAATCACTTTTACCCATCCTTCCACCTCATTTGTCCGCTTTTCCAGGACAAGAATTTTCAAAGAGTGAAAGTGAGAGTTTTGCCAGCTTCACCACCCATTACGACTGTGAGCTTTCACTGTCACACTTGATATCGTATACTAGCGGTACAGTATCACCAAGTCAGGAGAAACTAGGGCAACTCAAAAGAAATGAATGAGATGTGGAAAGGACGGCTGGAAATGTACAGCACACGCCATGTATACGGTGAAAGCATGTAATGAGTGATATATTGAACGCATATGTATGTCTACCATATTATTATTGTAGAATTCACCATCATTCAAAGTTGATGAAGAGAAATGCTCACTAATGTGACACACAAGTGAGAGATAATGATTTTCTCAAAATGGTTAAATTATTTCCTTTTCCTTCCCGTTCAAGTCGTTACTATTCTGAGTAAAAGCTTCTTTTTGAAAAGAGCAAAAAAATGACGAAGAGTAATGAGGGAAAGATTGAGACAAAGGATTTATTTTTAGTCTATAAATAGGAATGACTTGCTTTTGTACATCGACAGTCTCAAAACGTAGTTGACTCAGCCTGGAAATAAACTCAAGGTCGTAAACAACACAATTCTCTAAAGAGTCTGTCATGTGGGATCTGATGACGGAAATGTAATAACAATGTGTAATAAATATTTTTTGTTTTCTTCATTACTCCTTGTCTAAAAATAATTCGTCAGTCCAAATCAAAAACAAGAATTCCCCGGAAGAGAGACGTAGTAATTTTGTTTTGCACAGGCGTGCACGAGCCTTCGCACGAATTTACTTATTATCAATCACAGTACTTTCCCCAGCTTCAACACGGTAATTCACAATTTACTGTTAATATTTTTATGCCTAGCATGATTGAATCATTATTGCACACTCATGCGTTCACCTTTTGCCTTATATTATCTATAAAAAACCTGTCACAGTTTATATTCCTCTTCCTCCATGAATTCTTTTTTTTCTTGTACCCTTTCCCTCATTTTGAAGTTTTCTTACCGTTCCTCCTTGTGGCCCAATTCCCTTTTCCCCAAAGACAAACTTGAGCCACACATAAAACCCGTTTTTTTCTCATTCCTTTAGAAAAACTTTACACTCTCCACGAGGTGAGAGGGAGAAAGCTGATGGAGCACGTTCTATTCTCGCACCCAATAAAACCTGTACATTTCCCTAGCTCACTTTCTCCGTCAAAGTACATAGTTGGAATATGTAGGCCAATTGGAAAACAGGACGAGTGTGGTGTTCGTCGTGGCATGTGTATGTGTGTGCACACAATGACGATAGCTCCATAGAGAAAAAAGGATGCATGTGTCTTCTCTACGAGTAAAAAAAATTAGTGAGCTCTGCTCTGTGTCGCTTTTAATACGAACTCTTTTTTCTTGGTGTAAGACTCACAATAGACCACCCCCGCTATGGGGTCTATAGACAGTCTTCTTTCTTCATCCTCTCGTCCACTTAAGCATCTACATTCTATTTTTAGCCTATATAGACTTCTCCCCGTCTAATAATACTGGCTCAGCTTTCTCCTCACACTTCATTTATATTGCATTAGATAATGAAGTATAGCTCCTACCACTATCACCGGATTGTATACGGAAAGTGGAAAAAGTCTAAAAAAGAAGTCGTAGCCCAATTTAAACTTTCACTCTTCCTTTTCCTTACTCCTTCCTACTATTAGTTCATTCATTTATATATGAGCTTATATTTGCTCACACAGGGAGAAGAAGGAGGTGAAAAGTGAAAGTGAAAGCATGACCGTGATATGATGTGTGATGAGGTCGACTTTCTTCTTCTTGTTTCCGCTCTTTCGTCAAAAAAGCGTTTGTGTGCTCAGGGCTAGCACACGGATTGAAGGCGATATAATATAGTTTTTTAACGTATTTTATTTTTAGCAAGGACTCCAAATCATATAGACCGTTTGGATAGCCAAGAAAAAGGGGGACACACACAACAAGGATGAAGACCAAAAGGGAGAAGAAGGTGAAAGCAAAGTAGTCTGCACACGTGAACGTATTGTGTGAGCAAAGGGTCCAGGAACTTGAGAGACAAGAAATGTACATGTACTCATGATCCTCATGGTATATCATGCTTTCTCATGAAACTTTACACATTTTATGATGGATCACACTCATTCCACCAAGCTTTCTTCTCTATGGACCATTTTAGAAGGGAGAAAGGACGAGGAAAGCTTGAAGAGTTTCAAGAGAGCAAAGTGGCACACGGCTGAATTATATATAAATCGAGTGAATTCCATAAATACGTGTACGCTCCCTCTGAAGATGAGCTATGAATGTATTCAAGAGAATTTTTCCGGTTCTATTTATAGCTTGATTTTTTTTTTCGAGAGGAAACAACAACTGAGAGATTTGTCTGTCTCCTCTATGGGGTATAATTTGCCCATTGTAAAAGTATGCAGATGCTTCCATCATTTCTTCAATCAAAATCCGACGCGTGCAAAAATACAGTGCCGTTGAGTACAGTTACAAAAAATATGGAATTTGTCTACTCTTCAAGCCTTGTTCGTGCTCCTTTCTCCTACATTCGGATAAGGAGTTTAGACCCTTCAAACCTACTAGAAACACTGCTGGATGTCTAAAAATAGACTACATTTTACTCAAACCGGGATTATAATATTCCTGTTTATTCACAAACATGCTTTCTCCCTCTTGTCCTCTCTTGTCAAACAATGAAGAGCTCACGACTCCAGCACATCCTGGATAATATGAGTGAAAGTAAATCGTAATGAGGAATATGGGTCACGTTGTTCAATTCGAGATATTTATAATAGTATCTTCCTTCAAATTATCCTTCTGCTCAGATTTCTATATTAATATTGCATTACTCTCGTCTTCCGCGTGTAGTAAAAAGAGTACGCACAATATTTTCGGAGTACGCTCCCAAATAACAGGAGAAAATCAATACTGTACAAAACTATTCTTCAGAGTACGCGAAAAAATTCTCAAGGCTACTCCTACGGAGTCAGAATACGGATAACGGAATAAGACAGGAGAGGGAATTGGGAACAAAACAGTGTACCACAAATAACAGAAAAAGTTTATTGAAAAAAAAATTGTCAAGAGAAAGCAAAGTGTGAATAGTGTGCAATTTTAAGCAAGAGCCTTTTCCAAAAGTAGTGATTAATATTAATAATCGACGAAAGGAGTTGTATGTATAGATAAATACAAGGAAAAATCTCGATGCAATAAATATGCAGAAAAGGAGTGCGTACCCCGAGCGATATGCATTCCTCGTTATTCCACAATCTTCACCCATTTTACTGCCACCTTTCATCCTCCTTCGATCTCGAACACACATGTCGTCCCCTCTCTAGTGTCGCTTGTCATCCAGAAATGTATGTTTGTCTCATATCCGCGGACAGATAAACGTGAGATTTTGAAGGCTACACAAAGTAGGAGGAATGTTCGTAACGCTAAGCTTGATGTTACTCCTTTCTCTCTCGTGTCGAGGTGAGTGAGCACACATCCGAAGACTCTCGTCTAACATTGTGGCGAAAAGCTTCTTCAAATACGAGACGAGCGAGAAGCTCATTGCTCCGATTCCGAGAAAGTACGAAACCCGAAGGGAAGCCGGAACACCCAAAAAGACACATTCTGAGGCTGTGTCATCATCAACAGGAGACCTCAAGCAAAAAAACGAGGGAGTAAGAGAGATAGACACATATTTTTTTTCAAAAAATGCTGAGCAGGAGACTGAGAGAGAAGGTAGGAAGAGAAAAAGGAGTCAAAAGAAGTACATATAGTTTGAAACAGGAGGAGAAAAAAAATATGTGTGTATGAATAGAGAAAAAAATGTGGAAGAAAATGCTCGAGTTTTGCGAGAGTCAGCGAGTGGCAAGAGAGAGAGAATGTTGCAAGAAAACACAGAGTGTGCCGTTTGGTGTACACTGAGCCACAGCAAAAGAGGGCCCGACCACCGACGCAAATCCATTTTTAGGGAGTTGGAGTCTAAAAATAGACCCGTTTTCTCAACCCATATCCTCACCCATGCAATTCAACGAAGAGAGCTTCACTCTCAGGCTGCTCTCCCTCCAAACATTCTCTGGAAAACGTGCAAATTTTTTTCAGCTCACTCTCTCTCTCTATCCTGAGAAAACTGCAAAAGACGATTATGAGGGAAAATATAAGCTTACAAAGGACTCTCTCACGGAGAGTATGCTCCAGATGCTAGTATGATGGGGTTGTGTAACGGAGTACCTAGGATGAAATAATTATATAGATGTATACATTTAAGGAAGCTGTATAGCCGAGTTTTAGGCGGCTTTTCCTCCCTTTAGCTCTTGTTAATAACTTGTAACTAAGCCAGGTGCTGGGTCTCCACACGTTATATTGAATATACACAAGTTTCGTGTAGAAAGGCGTATTTTCTCCGAAAGTGTTGATACACACATATCCACACATACGAGCTCCATGTGCCTCTCTCATGTGTTGGACGGAGTGTAATATATTCTCATTTCTCCAGCATTTCCAGGTTGAGCCCTGTACAATGGGAGAGTGTGTGTGGTGATGGTTTACGAGAGAGGGAATTTATATACGAGCATTTTTATGCTTTTCTCTCTCGCTTCCCATCATGATGATGATGAACATGGGAGAGAGAGGAAAAAGCCCGTGTTTTCTCGACATCGTCGACGTCGACTCGACGGTCGGTCGAGCACCGGTGACTTTGATTGGCCTGCGCTGATCAATATTATTCAAGAATCCTACTGCTTTCTCCTCTCACTCTGGTCTCCACATACAAACTATCGCGAAAAAAAAACTCTCACACACATCCAACTTGCTTTCTCTCTTTTCCCTCACACTTTATTCCTCTTTGCAACTCTTACACTCTCCTAAAAATGTTCATCCTCTCCAGCTCCACATCCAAAAAATTTCCAGCTCTTGAACAGAGAGTCACTTTCGGGAATTCGTGTCTGTGAACCCGATTTCTCTCCTTTCTCCTAGCTGTATCTCTTGCGATTTCTCCAGTAAAGGATATTATGTGTACCAATCCTTGTTTCGCAAGAAATAAAGGATCTTTTTCTCTCTGTCACTCTATCTCCCTCTTTTTTACCCAATACCCGACTTATGAATATCGAGTAGGAAACTGATGCTTTCTCTCGAAGCTTCGTGTATGTCACCCACTGTACATTCAAAGTGTTTCACGTAGACACACAGCTTGTGTATAATATGATAATGATGAGTCTCTGTCTCTACTTTGTTGTATGTCTCCCACACGAGAAGGAATAACCTTGTCTCTCTCACGTAACCTGATATTCAATAACTTTTTCTCGTATAAACTCATTTCACTCGAAATATAATTAAGCTCCACACAGGAGCGTCTCGCGTTGAGAGGATTTACTCCAGGATGAAGGAGAAAATCTCATCAGAAATTCAATCTCCTCTGAATATTTCTTGATACTTTCTTTTAATTGCTCATTTATTCCAACTTTTTTTTGTAAAGAATCAATTATCCAAAAAAAAATTACTTGAACTCATGCGAAGCATGATTTTTTCTCCGTTTTTTCGACTCAAGGACATGATCACGTTTTGACCAACATTTTGTGCGTGGGTGGGCTCACACAACATGATATCAGAGACTAGATGAGCAGTTGAGAAGGAACTAATCTCAACTCAGCGTGACACTTAATACACGTCTTTCTCTTGAAATGATCATTATGATCACCACGTTTTGAGAAAACGAGGAAAAAATGGAGGTGTCATTAGACACAGCTGACGCCACGCTGTTTTCCCTTGTCGTTAATATTCATGTACGCACTTGTGTGGGAAAAAATTGGACGCGAAATGTATTAAAACTTGGCGTTCCTTGGAAGCTACATTTATAAGCGACATTTTTTAAAGAAGCTTTCTCAATTCGCATGTATGCACATGTGGAATCTGATCTCTTGGAAAGTTGATTCGTTTTTTTTTCTTTTGGGACTTCACTCCACAAAAGAGGGATGTGGACTTGTGTATTTCTGTACGGAAATCCGTTTGTTTCGAAAAAAGAGTGACATGACATACCGATGCATATTATATTCACAACCGCCACCAGCTCTTGCTATATAAAGTATATACGATTTTTCATGAGTTTTTTTTCGATGTTTGTCATCATCAAATGACGTCAAATCCTGCCCGTACCGCTGGCCTGAGAGAGCTTTTGTGCATACTTTCAAATAATTCAACAATAAAGGAGTTGCACAACTCCGAAAAAAAACTAGGAACCGAGAAAAAAGCATGTTTTTTATATGCAAGGAAAAGTGTATTTTGTGGAATGATGAATGAGAAAGGACTCGATGTGTAGGCACGGTATTTTTAGAGGATTTCCTCCTCGTCGTCTTCGAAAAACTCAATTAAATTTCGTTTACATAACTTTATTACGTTGTGAACTCGAGAGGAAATTTCCTCCGGTTATCATCAAATGACGTCAAATCCTGCCCGTACCGCTGGCCTGAGAGAGCTTTTGTGCATACTTTCAAATAATTCAATAAAGGAGTTGCACAACTCCGAAAAAACTAGAAACCGAGAAAAAAGCATGTTTTACATATATGCAAGGAAAAGTGTATTTTGTGGAATGATGAATGAGAAAGGACTCGATGTGTAGGCTCGGTATTTTTAGAGGATTTCCTCCTCGTCGTCTTCGAAAAACTCAATTAAATTTCGTTTACATAACTTTATTACGTTGTGAACTCGAGAGGAAATTTCCTCCGGTGCATTATTGAAAAGGAAAACATGGATCATGTGTGCTCCGACGAGGTTAACATTCTGGAGCAAAGACTCATTTTTGAGGTTATATTTCATGTCATAAAATCTATTTTAGAGTACAAGCCTCAGTTCGTCCCCATTTTATCATGTGTGGCTCCGTAAATGATTGTTTTACTTATTTTCCAGTGTTTTTGCATAGGCAAGGCTAACCATGCTTTCACCTTGGGTTCACGTGTATTTCTCAGCAAATTTTTTTTTGCCGGGACCCCACACATTATGCAAGCGTTTACCGGAGTTCACGCTCACAACACGATGACGTCAGGTGAAAGTCCTTAACTGCTTTCTTCGTCACGATAAACTGGAAGATGCAGAAAAGGCTCTCGGTCACATTACTAAAAATATCCGGCATACCACGCTCACGTTCTGTATCGCAACACTTTGGGATTCTTGAAAGAGAAAAAATTCTATTTTTAGCAATCTACTCGCTAAAATATCCTCCATTTTTTATGAACATGGTTCTCCCTTTTTTGTGTGCTGCATTGATTCACTTCTTTTTCTGAGACAGGATGACGTAAGAAAAAGACTAATCAACTCAATCAGCCGGTAAACACACAAGTAGAGCCGCAAAAAGGAAACTTTCCTTTTTGTGCTGAATTACATCACGGGAAAAAATCGGGGCTAATACTCCTTCTCAGACATGTATATGATTGAAAATACTTTGGGAATTGAATGATAAAAATATATTGTTTTTGTTTGGAAAGAAATCCTTTTGTTCGTTCTCCAATAAGAGTACTTAGCCTCTTATATAAAAAGCTTAGTTTTTTCTCAGGGAAAGTTAGTAATCGGATATTCGGCTGCCCTTTGAATGAGGAACGACAATCAATTTTCTCTTGTGTCGTTGTGCGTATTTCTTTTCTGTCTGTATCATTTTTTTGTAATAATATTGAGAAGAAAGTGGATGGAGTACACTTTCTTTCTTGGAGTAATTCTATGCAATAAAGTTGCATATTAAAGTCGCCTCTGTGCACGCCAGCCAGGGTGTCTCCTTCTCTTCTTAGAAACGCTCATCTTCCTCAGCTGGAGATTTTTCGCAGCTGTCTAGCCATCTTTTCTATTATTGAGCCACCTGGAATAATGACGATACACTCAACACGATGGATAATGTGATACACAATTATTATGCATACGACGAATTAAGATGTAAGAGAAAGCTCGAAAGCAAGCATTTTTTGTACTGGAGAAAGGAGCTTCTTTGTTCACACACCAGTAACAATATAATGGTTTCATCGGGATTATTCCTGGAATTGATGAAACGGCACAAGGAAGATGAGAGTGAGAGAGACAATTTTGTGGGTTCTTGGAAAACTCGATAAAACCAGCTCCTCTCTCAAAATTCCTCCGTGTATTCCCCTCAATTTGCCCACATCTGGCCATTTACAACACCCTGTATCTACATACCACACACGTTCACGTTGTACGTCCTATGTCGACTCGTGCACGTCGTAAAACCTCGCTTTTTCTGAAGGTAGAAAAATAGCTCCCTCCAGCTTCGCTCTGCATACAGAATGTGGATGAGTTTCAATATACGTATGACACACTTGGGAACTCAAAAACGACATGATAACTATATATATGATAACACTTGAGGGGGAGACAGCTGCGCGTATTCTTTTCTGTAAAAAATATCCACCTCCACTTTCACCTTTACCCATTATTAGTACATTTTGCAAGACAAATTGGAATCTCTTCTGGAGGTTGCAAACTTTCTCCAAAAACATTGTGTGTCATTTTGACACATTAGTTATCATTTTAGATAACCTGGCTTATACAACTCAACTCGTAGAAAAAAACTATAAAATCCACTGAAATCATTTTCCAACGAAAGATAAATAGTTGAGCGGGGAAAAGCTGGATGTTCCCGGAATTCATCATTTGGATTATTTTCTCTTCCTACACCCGCTCTAGGTGTGGAAATGATGATCCACTTTTGTGATTACCAAACAGCAAATAATATATTTACGAAGGTATACGCTTTCATCCCTCTCATCCTTTCACCACACATGATTACCGATGATTTATATGTCGAGACACAAACGGGCTTACGCTCAGTTTTTTTTCTTCATTTTGTATATTTGATCATTTTCATCACATCACCACCACCACAACCGCCGCGTGTACGATGAGAATGTGTGGGAGAGAAAGTTTTGGATTTTTTATGAACATGAAAAGAGAGAGGTCTGATAGCATTAGCGGAGTGAATGCCAATGTATTCATCAGTCACAGTTTTAGTGTGAGGTAAAAGGTATGATGAAAAACAAGCCTTCTCACAATATATTTCTAGAGTTTCTCCACTGAGAGAGAGAGAGGGTGGAGCACGTTTTATTTCCTCATAAACGGTTACTCATAAACTTTCTACATGGAGAGATATACGTGGAAACAGACTGGATGAAGAGAGAAAGGGGTAGCACAAAAAGTAGCACACACACGAGTCTAACGTTTTTTTTTCGCTGGAGTCAAAAGATAGGCTATGACTCCAGCGTACAAAAGCTTGCAATACTGGAAAAGGCTTTGAGAGTTTCTTTTATCAACATCGTATTACGGTATTATTCATTTGAGGAAGAGAGCAACATGAAAAAATGTAAACCTAGCTGGAAGAATATCATGGTTTTTTGTGTCATGGTCATTTTTTGTAGTTTATTCATTTTTAAAAAATGTTTTAATTTTTGTTATATGCATCTCTAGAAATCTTTTATTTCTACGTAAATGCCACTTTTTAGTCGAAAGTTTCACGATATCATTATGAAATGGATATATGTCGGGAGGCTAATTGGAAGTACTGCAGAACCCTTCCTGGGATTCTCAAAATCGTGACCATTGTACTGTAATAAAAAGCAAACTAAATCCAGTGTTCACAAAATAGTATCATGGGATGCTTAAAGAATATGATGTACGTTTTTACAAAATCAGTGTGTCGGACTGATTTTGGTTGGATTAGTCGGCTGGGCGTTTGACCACGCCGCCTTCCTCCAGGTGGAATGGTACCGCGCAGAANGTTTGACCACGCCGCCTTCCTCCAGGTGGAATGGTACCGCGCAGAATGTGACCGGAAGGATGACTGTCCCTCCCCAACAACCGCGGAGCTCTTCCTCACGATTGTCGTCCTCACCTTTGTCACCTCTGTGATCAACCTGACGCTATTTATCTTGCTTGATTTTATGTCTTACAAGAGTTGGATTAAGCCCGTCGTAAGTTTAGACGAAGAAATAATTCCGCCACAGGGATAACCTTTTTTCAATGCCAATTCATGTGCCCCACAGGATTTTGTATTGCACTTCGTTTGCGGTGTGCTGCTCCTGTGTGGCGGAGCACTAGGAATTTACTACGGTTGGTCGGCCAAGACCTTTTGGAACTGGGATTGGGACTGGAAGTTCAACTGTCTGAAGAAACGAATGGAAAACGTGTACCACGACCCTTGCTACGGTATCCAGACTGTGTACTTTCGTCCACATCACTTCATCGCCGGAGGCGTAATCAGAAATCAAATTATGTCATCATCTGTGCATACACCTCTACCAAATCCCATACAATAATCTACAAAATTTCCTTTCAGATTTTGGCTTTGATTAACGGACTCATTTACTTTCTCACTGGCTGGATCATATTCTCACGATAAAATGCTATTCCCACATACAAATCCATCATTCCGCCATTGACATTGTTTAATTTGATTCAACAATAAATTCCAAATTTACAGTCCCTTCTCACAAACATTTTTTTTATATTTGGAATTACACTTGCTTCGTAATGACAAGATGAACAGACAATGCGGCGATGCCCATGTGAACAAGGGAAATGGCCAAGCCACCCAGACCAAAGACGAGAACGAGCACATAAATCGTTGCCAGTGCTGGCTTCAGACAGCCCTAGACGAACAATTGTTTCAGTCTATTTGTAAAACAATTCATTTACCTATGTAGAATGTGACTGTTTTTTGCATACTCGCTCGAATAGGTAAGCACTCGCGTTATCTTTCCGGGGGAGCATGTTCACCCCACAGAACTCATCCTCATTCCGAGGTGGCACACAACACGTTTGCGGAACTCGCAAACTCGTCCGCCCAAAATTCACGTCTTGCCAGTCTTGATAACCGTCGACCCCACAACATTGGAACTACAATATTTTTT
>JAHZMW010001313.1:0-27898 GCA_027743745.1 Alloscopus bannaensis | reverse complement strand
CTTGATATAATATGTGCAACTACTAATCATAGTTTATGCTTGAAACTCCACTATTCTCCGAACTATTAAAAAGCTCCCAATTAGTCAGCCTCCCCATTGAGCATATGCTCAAAGACTTTTTCGGAATCAAGAGGAAGATTCCATGCTTCACATCTCACCACGCATCTGATTGAGAAAATTGCAAGAATAGTATTCTGTGAGAGGCAAAGTTATTCGAAAAAAATACAATGTGAGAGAATACGATACGCTGTTTAGTCATATTTTTTATTTTTCTTCATTCACAATAAGCTGTTTAAGCAGCATGATGATGATGAACTACTTGACTATGTGCAGTTTTCAAAAGAAATGCATAAATCGTACAAGAAAAGTGTGTGAAACGTTTGAGAAAAGCGAGCATATTTTCCACATATTTTTCCATCTCTTTTGACTGAAATGAACGAGTTAAAATGAGACGATGGTTATTTTAATGAGAAGAACAAGACGAAGTAGGAGCACAGGGTGTACTTCCGCTCTGACTCTGATGATGATGAACACACTGCACACAACTACAACTTTTCTCTCTTTATTTATCTTCCATTAAGTTTGTGCGTAACTAAAAGGGTTTTCTCGTCCCAAAAAAGACAATACTTTACTCAACTTGACGTTTTATTCTGACTTTCAGCAGTCCAGGGAAGACAGCGTAATATTATTAAGGAGGAAAAAAAAGCGAAGAACTTTGTTTCAAACTGTTATTTCCTCCTGCTCACTACGAGACTTTGGCATTAATGGGATTATATTTCATTTTTTATATATGACTTACCACACTCGCCGTTTTTTACGGCTCTTCGCAAGCCCGAGATGGTGGCATCGTCGTGAGTGTATATTTATGTGGAAAGAAATAAAAATATTATGGTTTCAGGTACGTTTTAGAGTAATGTTTGTTTTGCGCATTGTTTTTTTTCGCAACTCTCTCGCCACACACCACGACCCTCACAAACGCGAATTGCTCACAAAAGGTAGCCGATCAAGGCACACACTTTCAGAGACCGCAACAGAGATGACAAATGGACGATAAAAAAATGCAAAGTGGATCCGCTCTTTGTTCAAAGTGGTTCAATCATACTAATAATCTTGATATGTAAAAAAATGCGAAGGAAAACAACAATGGATGAGCGCAATTTATATGCAGAAAAAAAACAATAAATATGTGTATTTTTAAGCTCCCACGCACGCGACACTTTACATGAGTACAAGCGGGCGACAAAAAAAATGTGAAAAAAATTATGCAAAATATGGTATCCGCATGATGTTCAAGGAAAGACAAGACGATCACTTCTCACTTTGCTTTATATAAAGTGTGCTCCTTTACTAATCTTTATTTGACGATTATTACTTCTTTTCCTCGTAAATATAATATTTATCTAAAAATTGTACATGCATTCTCATATGATAGTATTGTATAGTTTAAAATTACACTTTACACATGGTACACACACGACGTGATATTTATATATATAATATATATTTATGATTTATACAAGGAGGTTTTTCTATCCTTTTTACACATGTTCATCATATAATCTTATGTATATCATAGTGTACCTTTATATAATATCATGTAGCGTAATTTAGGATTATTCGCACAGCAGCAGAGAGGCTTAACTTTTGGGTAATAATTCCGCGTGTGGCCATCATACTTTTTGCACACATAATAGTTGACTCCCGAAATAACACTTTGATTACACATTTCCATTCACTTCGACACAAGGACAGGGAACATTTTTAAGCTAACAATATATATACCATTATATTGTTTCTTACTCAAGTTTTATCCCTTTTTTGTAAATGTACACTTTTCACAGAGCGAAGAAAGTACCGTTTTTGTTGCTTCTCTTCTGTTTTTTTTCTCGTATATTAGTTATCAGTATATCGCTGCATTAATACAATTACCAGTAATTTTGTGTTTGAGTTTTTTTCCTCTGATTTCTCTCATGAAATACACACTGAATACAAAAAAAACTGATGATAAACATCGTTTTGTAGAGGACTCTCTGTGGCTCTGTAAAATAATAGCTTTTCATGGGGAGTTTTTTTTGCGTAATGTTTGCTCGCTCTTCTTGTCTTTAGTGTGTGTGTAAAAGCCTAAAATAAGTAGTTACAGTAATGTACACACAGGATTTAATACATAATTTACTTACTTGCTAACCATATCCTCGCCGTCTACCTCCGCGTTGTAAGTTTGCTCTGGCGCTGCAGAAAAAAACACAAAAATTTCGTGGCATCCATCCCCCCTAATTATCCACATTAGTTTAACCGGATATTTATAAATTAAGCTTAATTCCTTGTAAAACAAGCAGAAATTTAATCTGATCCTGCCTTTCTGTAATTCCTCTGTGCCTTTGGGCATTTTAGTATTTTTCACAGACTCATCATGATGCTGACGATGCAATACGTAACCAAAAAAAAAGAGAGAGAACGACGAAATCAATAATATTTCAGAATATAATGACGATAAAAACACGATGAGCTCCTTCAGTTTTTTTTACTTATTTTCTCCAGCAGAACCCGGAATATCAATAATTTGCGGGGACTCATCCATAATTAAATTTCCAATTGAGCAACTCCGTTTTAATACGAGCGTTTACATGGTGTTAAATATGTGTGGGAATAAAGAAGCAGGGAGGACGGAGAGGGAATATATGTCATCAAATATTAACATTTTTTCTTTCTCTCACCCATATGTCTCTCTGTCCATGAGAGTTGGTGTGTTGTTCATTTTCTTGACTCTCAAGCGATTTTCGTAATTAAAAAGGAAAAGGTATGAAAAAAGGGAGCACAGTTGGCCGGCGGTCTACAACACAGTGGCGCTTACGACTCCTTCTTTTGGTGAACCGGTTCAAGTCGAAATAATTTATTCAACAGAAAACGCCACAAAAACCTCTCGCTCTCTCTCTCCGGCTGCTTTTTCTTCTAGAAAAGTCAAGTTTTTTCCCTTTTTCCGGCTTCAGCTCTCCGCCAACCCTTCCCCCTTATTACTCACCAAGTTTTGAAACTTTACTCGCACATTTCGTCTTAATTACTAACCTTTTGCTTGTTCCCAATTAAAAATTCATATGCGCAGCCACAAACAACTGAAACTACTCAAATGGGCTTCCTCTCTTTTTTACAGATTCGTTTGTCGAAGCCGAGTGGACGTTACTTCGTTTTTTTTCTAATAATAATAATGACTCCAAGTAACATGCCTTTTGTGCATATTTCCTTTCTATCTCATGTTCCTCCTGCAAATTATATGAGCTTTTCTCTCGCCGTGATGCACACAAGGAATCACCATATCGAAGGAGAAGTTGCTCCGTGCGATTTTGAATTACGGGTTATGGCTCACGATAAAAATTACACTGATGTTCGCCTCTCTCTCTCCTCAAATATTTTTGGTCACCGGGCGGAGTGCGATGGAAATTTAATTATGGACTTTACCACACCACGACTTTAGCAAGGTCTACAACATTATTGTATCGTCATCATCAGCACAGCATAAATATAACTTAATTTTCTCCAGAGCTGTTGTCTTTGTCTATAACGCATTCCCCCAAGAAAACTACATTGTACCTAATATCTCTTCTATCTGTACACAAAATACCCGCCAAACTGTGTGTAAAATATTGGTATAAAGTAAAAGTTTTTAGTTAGGATAAATACCAGCCGAGTCCATTGTAAGTCTTCTCTCTACCAAAATAGGTTATATATACTTTTGACTGATCAATCACGAGAACGCGTGTTTCTGAGAATTAACGTTCAGAGAGAAAAAAGGAGAGACTCCTTTTGACTTAATTTCTACGCAAGCTGTACAAAAAACACTGAACTAAGAGTTACCTAAATGTACATGTAATATATAAGCTTAGCTTTAATTTTTGGTATTTCCACCATTGCCCCATGTGAGACAAGAGTGTACACTCTACACGTTATACGAAATAAAGTTATCCTACATAGTCTACCTACTTCTAGTATCCTTTTCTCTGTGAAGTATCAAAAAGGCTGAATAGTAGGAGTAGTACGTATATATTCAGTGTAAATGGGACTTTTTGATATTGAGTTATAATTTAAAAAACGCAAGCAGTGTAATCTTGTGCAAAGTATATGTGTATATATATCCCTTTGTTAGCTTCGCTATTCTCTCTGGAGGTAGATTTGAGGTAACGGGTAAAATATTATTTTCTTTCAAAATAAACAAAGCAAAAAAACTTTGCAAACACTATCTACATGTTATCATTGTGTTTTCCCTATTTATACAAGCAGAATTGTTGTTTTACACTCGAGAAACACTCCCTAAAAATATCGTATATATACACATAGTAGTTTTTACGCTCCTTTACGTATTTGTATTTTCCTTGAAGATATCACAATGTAAGAACTAAATCTATGGATGAACCATACCTTTTTTATACGGGACAGAGGGGAGATAAAAACGTTGACATAAAACGTTGCAAAAAAATGAGATTTTGACAGGAAAAGACTTTTTTTTCTCTCTCAAGAGTAAATGAATGAATGATGTGAAGACAATGTCAATGTCACTTTTGTATGAAATGAAGATGAGATTTTTGACTCTCTCGACACATGTGTGATTGCGTGACTGCCACAAAAGAAAATATGACTGATACCGTGACCACGTCATTTCGAGTGTGCTTTTCGTGGACGTGTGCCACGCTAGTTTTCGTGGTTGCATTTAACAAAGTAATTAATTATTACGAGTAATTAACATTTTAAAGTAGCATGCACAATCCTTTTCCCTGCTTTTCACACATAAACTCCGTAAAGAGCGTAGTTGTGTGTGGTACAAACATACACGCAATTGTGTTCTGATCACGATTAAATAAAAACTCCGTTTTTTCAATGAATACTATTACAATATTTTCACCTGAGACTCTTCTCATCTTGTTTGATAACGGGCATCTCTACGAAAGCAACATTGTGTGACTACAAAAATGCAATGAATGAATAATGTGGTTTTAAAAAAACGGTGATTTTTTTCCATTTCAATTTATCCTCCCGAAAAGGGCTCACATTAACAGAGACATTGAAAGGTATTTCCACACATATTTGATGATTACAGACATTAGTCGAGGAGATAAGGTTGGAGAAACGCAAATCACACAAGGCGAACACGCGAAGACGAGGAAAATGCAACAGTTTTATTTTCGCGAAGTTTTAGCCACACACACAGCAAGAACACGATATCGGTGTTCATATACGAGCACGACATATATTAGATGTGAGCCACATATTATTATTATTACGCCCTGACCTAAGACGTTTCCCTTCAATTGACGACTCCGCAATCACAATTGCATGAATGAACGAGGAAAACAGAGAAATGAGAGAATGGGAAGGCTGAAAATGATCAACTGATTAGATAACACTCGTATCAAGATTTTTCCCCTGGTTTCTCTCTTCATTCAATCAAGCAAAGCTTTGTTGGTGGTGGAGAGTTGTGTGTGGAACTTGTTAGATTTTTTTTTCTTTCCTCAGCTCCCTAATTGGTAATCAGGAGTAATCACAGAGTGTGTACATTTTCCATTTTCGTTTTCTTCCCCACCTTCTCACTTCAACTGTGATTAGCTCTCCCGAATCACTGACTTTGTGTGTGACTTTAATTAATTATTGTGGATTTCAATCGGAAAAATATAAAAGCGTATGCTACACGTCCAATTTTTTTTCGTCAAATATATTCATTCATTCATTTACTCTTTGGAGCTTTTTTTCCTTATGATTATCACGAAAAAAAAACTCTGGGACCGGGTTGCTCTCTAGGAATTCTCTAAAATAACCGGGTTCACTCCATATAAAGTCTTAAATGCTAATACCATTTAGTTGCTAGCTACAAACTACGTAATACGTAATAATAATGTGTTTTCAAAAGGAATATATAGTAATTAAAATGGTAACTTTTCTTTCCTTTTTGATGGACAACTCTGAAATTGTCACGCCGTGGTGTTCTCCATATTTTCTGCATCCTTGTTTTTTGTGGGTCATCAGTCCATCTCTTAGTCGACGTTTTTAAAGAAAATAATAACAATCAAAGAGAAACACGCGAGATCGAAAGGAACTTCACAAGGATAACAAAAAAAAACACATCCCACGATAACAAAAGTAACGATTTTTTATGTTGGTTTGTGTGCTTGAGATTCAAATATAAATATTTTAAGTATATATCTGCTGCTCTCCCTCCAAAAAAATAACTTGATTCTTATTACAATTGATTTGCTACACGAGTATTATTTGAGATTTTTTTTGTAGATTTTCATCGAAAATTGTGTACTGAGAGAGAGCTGTATCTCGACAAGAGATTACAATTTTGTTCTCTTCGTGGATGTAGAGAGCTGAAGAGTCGACTTTTCTCTGCATTTTCTACAAGTTACATGCCAAACCAACGCAGAAAGAGGAGAGCATATTAAATACGTGTAAATTAGTTGCTAGCGCGTGGCAAAAGTCTTAATGTATTGATGAATAAAAAAGAGCGAAGGATTCTTCTCAGTAATTTTCCAAGCTAGAAAAGCATGGTGAAACTCTTCAAGTGTACTCCGTCCTCCACCCGGCGGCCTGTGGACATTAAAAAGAGAATGGGAATTGTTACACGAGATGTGAAAAATGTGAATGAGAGAATGGAACGTGAGAGTTGAGAGGAGGATGTGATGGCAAGGTGTGAATTAATTAATTAAGAAAGTGGCAAAGATGTTCATGACCACAATGATATAAAGTTTGTAGTGCTTACGGCCATGTGTTGTGTGGGTAGTCCAAGGGTGCCGGCAGAGCCGAGGGCAAGAGATCCATGTCCGGAAAGTCCGAGACCTCCCATTCCCATGCTCACTCCAGACATACCCATTGGGGGTCCTGGGGGCACGAATCCACCTCCCATCGCTCCTCCGTGGTGATGATGCATTCCTCCATTGTGATACCTGTGTGGGTGTCAAGCTCATCAATTTCTCGCACAAATCCCCTCACCAAATCAATTCCGACAGGCTTTTAATTACGAAACAAGTCTGAGACAGAAACTTGAAGGATAAGATCTTATCTGAACGCGTACATGTATGGGGACATGGAAGAGGCTGCAGGGTTGAAGGAAGAGAAGGCAGTTTTGTCCAGCGGTTTGATGACATCAGGGATGCTCAACGAGCCCTTCTTCTTTTTCGACTTGGAGGAGAGCTTCCGGTTCCGGGTTTGGATTCCCTCCTTCTTCATCGTCAGTGGTCGGTTCACCTACATCAATAAAAGAGTCACATCAAACATTGTATTTTAATAAGGAAAACATAGTCGAGTCACACTTTTTAAAAACGAGGACAATGTCAGCCCACACACTCCATTCGTTTTATACATGCTTTTAAATATGTGTACCAATACCCAACTCGAGACTCACACATGTGTGACGATATGACGGGCTGATACGGTGGAAAAAGTTGAAAAGCCAAAATAGTAAAATATAATGTTGTACGAAATGAACTGTCGGTTTCGTCAACATTAAAAGCCTATCATTACGGTAATCGTTTGGAACGAGGGAACCCAGAGAGGAAAAAGCCTGTATAAAAGTGAGCACCTTCCGCCCATTTCTCCACCGGCCCCGACGACCATTGCATATCTCGCGAGCAACAACGTTTTTTTTTCATGGCAATAAAAATAGCAGCAGGTGCAGACTCACTGAAAGTAGAGATAGCTCTCATTTCCTTTTGATGCCAATATACACACAGAACGAGCCCTCGCAGCAATATTACGTAAAATAACTGGCCTTTTAATTCCGGTGGTGGTAGAGAGGAAGAAGACAACAGACAACGATGTTGTGAGGTGGTTTTTTTAGACACCATCTGGGACCCCTTTTTTTACCCCGATTACACAGACAACAAGCAATTCAATCCATTTCATATTATTAAATGCATCATTTCATCACAATAATATATGAATGTACATTTTCTTCCTCAGAGGCATTCCTCTCTCCCGTGTTATTTTCCAGAGAATGTGTGTGTGTGCGCGTTTCCTCTAAAAATAATGAGCAGCCAAAAAAACACCAAAGGTAGCAGCCTCTTTGGTAGAAGACACAACACATCCGTTTAACCTAGACCAAGCATTCATTTTCGAGAAAATTACGCTTTCCTCTCGGAAAAATTATATTTATGCAGCATTTCGTTTGGGTGCTTCTTCAAATGTCCTCCAGCGCAGAAGAGCACCCCAGAAAAATAACACGGCTCACTCTCGACGAAAATCGATATTCACTTTAACGATTAGCGAGAGAAAGAACGTCTTTTTTTCTTAACACTTCACTTTTCAACAACCATTACGTGATCATTTATGTTCACCTTCATGCGCGCAAAGAAGCCAGAAAAAAAAGACGAGAGAAAAAGAGCAATGTGATCTTCCCCTTATTTACTGCCTTCCTACTATTCATTATGGCAAAAAAACTACGTTTTTTTTAGAGATGGTGGCATCACGCAATATTTTATCGTGTCTTTTTTCAAGACTGGCAAAAGCAAGTTATAGTTAACTCTCCAGAAAAATCTCCAGACTCCGAAGGCTTGTCACACACACACCAGAAGCTCGAAGAATGCAAGACGATGATCGTCATCAAGAATGATGTATTGGCCATCCCCACGAGGAACAATTCACAACATGAAGCTTCTCGTTACGCTGCACAGGCCATACATGGAATGAAAATATTTGAGAACATGGAACAACAGTTTGTTGCGTTTTTAAACGTATGCACACTCAGGATTACGAGATGCTTCTGGTGTACACTTTTCCTCTGCTTCCGTACATAAAATATATCTTTTTCGGAGCGAGTTTTCAGTTGTCCAGCTTGGATACGTTATTTGTGTGAAGCAGGCCATAACTCATTGAGTAGATCATATTTCATAGCGAAAAAATTATCTCCTTTTACACTATCATTTACGGAGGAATAGGAGTAGGATGACAATGAAGGTCGAAGTTTTTTTTCGCTCATTCATTCTCTTACTCGGAGAAGTGGCCATGTGTCATTCGCATACTTTCTAGAGGACGTTGTTGCTCCTTCGTAATTACAATGGAGAAAAAAAGCCTCACTCCACCTGACAGCAGGATAATGGTGGATTGAAGAGCTGAGAAAGCGACAGTGGGCACGTGAGTCCGAAAACTACAATGGGCAAGCTTGATTAGATGGAAGTGACGGTTTTTGTGGAGCTCTTCAAAACGCTGTTTTCTTCTTGAAGAGCCTCTCATTTTGAGCGAAGAGTTCTCCTCCACACTCTATCTCCTTTTGTTCGTGAAGACAGCCCGTTAAACCCAATTTGTTGAGGGTAATTAAAAATGCAAATGGGATGGCAGGGGGTATTCCCTCCAATCTATAATGTATATGCGTGAGTGTGTTGAAGCTTGAGAGACGAGTGAAATGAATTTCTCTGTGGTGTCTGCTTGTCTAAAACGAGTGATGTGCTGCCCACATTCCAATCCCTCCCTAAAAACTTCCTTTTTGTGTTGCTCTCAAAAACTTTGGGAAATTTGCATCGCACCTCGAAACCCATGTAACATTGTGCAGAGTTGAAATTAACTGTAGAAAGATGGTACACCGCTCCAACAACAACAGTATTGCCACTGTGCCACCACTTTGTATCATTACATTTGCATCCTTTTCTATTTTCGCTACGACCAAGACTCCGTCTCATAAACACTTTACTTGTTCATATTATCAATTGGAAGAGTGTCTTTTAAACGGGCTGTGGTAGTGGTAATGCAATCTCATTGTTATGTTGTCGTGTGAAGTGGTCATTAATCAGTGTCACATTAAAGGAACTGAGAGAGACTCTCTCAAGCATATTTCTCGTCAGAGGGGGTCTCCAATCCCCTGGCCCCCTGTGGGTAACACAGAAAATCAGGCCACTGTCAATTTCAGATCAAAAACTTCCTCCAACTGTATATTTATAAACACCAGTCAAAAAAGCCCATCATCCTCACAACATAACCACACACCCAGAAGATCATCAACAAGGAGCTTGAAGTGAGTTACTTGTCCGATCATCACGAGAGAGAGAGCTGATCATCATCATCATCATCATGTCAGTTTCATTCATTTCTCGCCATTGAAGAGACAGGCTCCCCAATAAATAACTAATTAACTGATAGTTTCACATCAACTTTGAAAAATGTGACGATGAGCCTCGAACAACGAGCAGAGTCTGGGTGAGCACACATCATCATGATGGCCACCTCACAATCCAATATCTTCGAGAGAGAGTAACATTCATTTTCATGAGGTAGATAACAATGGTCGTACTGAGCAAAAAATAGCATGTATCCTCCGTCACTGATGGTTTTTCTTTAATGGTTTTCTGTTCGTCAACTCTTGACATTTCATCAGTCAAACAGGCGGACCTCCAACACCTTATCGGAAACGAAAAGGAATTTGAATTTGTTCACTGACTCCTTCGCCCGTCCCTTCTGTAATTTTTGTGCCGAGCTCAAAAAATAGCTTTGTAAACATCCACCACAAAAATCGGGCAAACATGCGATGCTCATGTTAAAAAGAAATGCACTTATTGGCACCACATTTTGTTTACCTTCGTGTAACCAGATGCGTCTTTTGGGATATCAAAATTACACCACCAAAAGGCTCGAGTATTATACGAGAATCTCTGTGGTATGAGAGACCCTCATTATTTCCCATTACAGAAATTGCTATTGACCAAAACGTGAATTGGATGTAATTGGTTAAAACCTACACGAAGCTATTAAGGGATTTATTTTTCCACTTAAAAAAGAACACCAAAAATTACCAAAAAGGAATTATACAAGGGGGCTATAAGAATGGTCGAAAAAAAACAAGTTAGCCACGAGACAGATGCTTTTATTTCTTTACAGTAATAATTGGCTTGAGGTCAGCATGAAAGGAACGCTTTGTTTTTTTGGGGGTGGCCTGAGAATCTTAGAACTCTGACCACATCATGACGATGAGGAAAAATATTCAGGAAAAATATTATATATATCCGACTGTGCTCGGGGATTGATTATTTATCGAGTGATTCGAATCCAATCAGCTCAGCTATTTGTCTGTCAGCACGAAAGCACTTTTTCTTCATCCCCTAAAAAAACCAGCAGCAACACAATGATTTCATCATTGGAAAGTGAAAGAGAGTTTTCATGATGATGATTTTTTTTCGTTTTGGAAAACAATGAGAAACAAGTAGAACTGGAAAATGAGATGATCTCTCTCTCAGAGAAAAAAATATTGTTTGGCTGACGCGAAGGAAAAATCTCTGTTTTGCATAGTCATTCCTCATGTATTAACGACCCAAGCTGGGAGAAGAGGTCAAGATAAAGATCAAGAAATATTCTGATTTAGGCTCCCAACGTTGTACTTTTCATATAGCAAAATATATATTTTGCCAATCCTCTCAACAAAAACTGTTTAATAACAATGACAAGTCAGGAATCAAAGTGAAACTTTGCATTTGTCCACTCTAAAACGATTGCCACGAGCAGCTGGACTCTTGTCTGTGAGTGACTTTTCACTTTTCCTTCCTTAAATATTCACAAGCGAATTAAACGTCATTGTCATAATAAAAAGGGAATAGATGTGTGGAGAGTGGTATAAATATGATGTTTTATTTTAGATCCACGAGGAATTACCAGCCGTATAAAGAGTGTGGAAAGTAGCGTAGAATTGCAATTTTCATGCTTTTTCGTCTCGCCTCTTAAATCATTCTACCTTTTTTCCTCTCTTTAAACATTCCAGTTTGTTGCGGGCCGTACTTATTTTTTTAAAGCATGAAAAATTGAAAGGTAAACCAGTAGCTTTTAAAAAAGATCTCTCACACTCACACACGCCTTACGGCACATTCTGAAGTGGAGTGATGGACGACAAGGTGGTTCTCAAAGATGCTTAAATTTTTCCTTTTGAAAAAAAAAGGATCAGGACAATGTGTGATTCTTGAGGGCTTTTTTAAAAGATTGAACATCCCCTAAAATACTTTTTAATGCTCCAGAATTTTTCAAGAAAGTAGAGGCACTACCCCTTTTCTTTTTTTAGTGTGTCATGTCATGTCATGTCACTCCATCCGATTGACTTGAGTCCCATTGTTTTCCTCTGAGATAATGCGTACAGCGTTTTTCTCGGTCGTAATCGTTCTACAAATTGACATCTCGATTTTTTCCGAAGACAGAAGTCTCTCGGAAAGAGAATGACTTTGTATTATACAAAGACGCACACACATTTTCTTCTAGGAATTTATTGAGCTGGAAAATGGATTTATGACAGATTATTGATACGTATATTTTCCCAACGTTGGAGTGCGTAGCATCTAAAGCTTTTTTCAAGAGAGATGACGACCTTTTAAGGTAAATTGTTGGTCTTGGTCAAGGTAAGTGCATTCTCTGTCTCTTTCCATAAGGAATAAGGGAAGATGGTGCGAATGATAAAAATGAATTCTTTTCTGATGCACTCCTGTCTCTCATGCCGTTTTGGCATGCAAGCACGCAACGTCTACGAACACAGCTCATATTAGTCATTAGAGCTTTTTTTCTATATGTGTGAGTAGAAATGCGTTGCTTATCTTCCAAAACTTGACAGTGGCAGACAGTGAGGAGGCTGAAAAGTGTGAGCACACTGACATAAAAGATACACACTCTTATCTCCCTCTCACTCATCGCTGACCATATCACATCACCACAAAACTGTAATCATCATTTAAAATACATTTTTTTACAAACCTCATTACTTCCCCAACACGCAACAAGTCATTGGACCTGTGTGCATGCACATGATCGTGTGCGAGAGAGATAACTTAAAACAAACACATTATGCTAATCCCAATTTTCTTCAGCAAATCTCGTCTCTGGACGCAATTGCGTGCCCTCTAATTTCCCAGACGAAATTAATGGAATTTTAAAAAGTCATAATTTCCTGATGTCGACATGATTGAAATTTAAGCAGGTCAGTGACTTGGATAGCTAATTTGAATAAAGTAGCTCGTCATCAGGATGAGGACAGTTTTTTCCTGTAGTCTTCAGCTTCCTTGTTGGTGACACATCGCTGAGTGAATGATTGCACAGCGACGATCAATTTCAAACAAAGGTTTTCCTCGATTGGCATATGTAAATCCTTTCAGAGACTCTGACACATTGTCTCATCATCACTGCACATCATGAGATCCCCTAAAAAAATTCCTGTCAATGGGTCGACATCTCAGGTCATGAGTTATGGCCTCGCCTTCTCACATGCATCGCTCCTTTTTTTCTCAGACATTCTCCGAGAGACTCGGTGCAGCATGTAGTGTAATAATAATAATGGTGAAAATTTTGTCAACTTGCTTCGCCGTAGGGCTCTCGACGGTGATCATACTATTATGCTGGGTGCGTCCCGGAATCTCTTCTCGTTTCCTCGCACATGACAAGATGAATGTCTAATGAGCCCAGTCCCAGAAATAAAAAGTGAGCCCTTTTCTTTTTTTCTCTGAAGACAATGGAACAGTTATTGTGTGGTGTACGTTATTCGTTTTTTTTCTTGGTGGTAGCAGTGCCTTCATAAAAATACCTGTGACTGACTCAAGACAACAGGTTTTTTTTTCATGACAATATATTCCCTCTCAGAGAGACAGAATTTATATATTTATTTAAGAAAAGATGGATGACTGTGTCTGGAATGCTTAAAAGACGAAGAGAAGAAGAAAAAAACGAGAGACATGGAGTAAAATGGGCCCTTTTTTCTCAAAAGGGATCACACAACCCAAGGTCTGGGGGGAACGACGTGAGACTTTCAAAACAATGTCGCCTTAGAAAAAAAGACATTTGACATGGACAAGACAGTGAGAGAAAATATATATGCTTCGTCCCCAAAATAAATGTGTGGTTCACCGTGTTCCGTGAGGAGTAGTGGAATGTGACATTGTTTCAGAGAGTTCACGATGGAATTTTAACGGGTCCACATTTTTACACAAACATTTTCTTCCTCAACTCTGAACCGTCGGGTTGGCTACAAACATCATCTCTCAAAGAGCAAGACACGATCTTTTGCAATTTAATTCTCATTTGGGAAGTGACGGGAGGCACTCATTCTGAAAAACTGCACTCCGGAAGCTCATCCACACCAGAGAAACTATGTCCGAAGATAAGTTCAGGGATCATGTACACGAAATAATTTTATTGATCTCTTTTGTAGTGCTCGTCTGGTCATTACGAAAAAAAAGATTGCACTCGAGTCCACTTCAGGAAATTCCGGTATTACACCAGAGCGAAATGATATCCCGGAGATACTCGTCATACTGAGTGAGGAGGAATACAGATTTTAAGCCTCACCCCAGTATGGATTACACATTAGAATAAAAACCCTGTTGAGCTCGCATTTTCGGATGTGTATCGTCGTTCTCGATTTTTATAGGATACGCGCACCGCCGCCGTCGCTTGGCTGGAGGATGATTGTGGATCTGTGAGGAAATGAGATCTTTCAGAGTGACACAATGAGTTTGTTTTACAGATCCGGTTACGAGAAGTGAGAGAAAAGGGGAGAGGAATGAGGGTGCCCACTTTTAATGGGGTCATCTACCCGGGAGAGGCACCCGGACTGAGTGAGAGAAACGGAGATGAGATTTTCTCTTCGGTTCACTTCCCTCTTGTGTTCATAAACGACGATCTCTCTCTGGCTGTGACTGATAACACGCATTTAAAACGAGACATTACGCACATGGAAAATTATGCACCCTCTCACAATCGCTAGAAACAGTTTCAGATTTTTTTTTGGTTGCAACTCTCCGACTTTTACGTGCTGACTCCCGACGTACGCCCGACTTTTATCCCATCAAAAAGTTAATCTCCGCTATCCATCAGTCAACAATAAGAGAGACGGGTGTACATACGCACATTACAAATACACTTCATCCGCTCTCACATCTATTCATTCTTATGAACAACTTGAGAAAAAAAAACATTTTTTCTTCGTCTCGGAGCGAACATGAGAATTGAGAGAAAACAAACAACGTTTCGTTTTGTCTCCGTTTTCAAAAGACACGAAGGTGATTTGAATGCGTAATAAATGGAATTTGTTTCACTTTGACAAGGCCGCACTCTCCTTGCCACACATATGTTCTTTACACAAACCCATTTTACTCTTAAAGCTTCTTTTACTACTGTGTGAGTGCTGTCGTTAGCCCATCCATTTCTCAAGTGTTCTCTCCCTCTTTTTTTAAAAAAAGAATGGAGATGATATGAGCCGAAGCACTTTTGCACTTTGTAAAAAATACATAACTTGCACAGTTTCAAGAGTTTTCTGTTTTCCTCAATGGGAAATGCACACAATATCGAATATTATTTCGCTCTTCTTTCATTTTTCTCTCGAAGAAGATTTGTAGGAGCGATTAAGTTTCAGTGCCGCCGCACACTGTCAACTGTATCAACTTCTGTCATTCGATAGCCATGTTTCCTTATAAAAAAAGGGAATGCGACACAGTGAATGTTATGACATACGTGTCCTTCACTGACAAAAATTGTGAGTGAGTGCACCAGAGATCATCATTGCCTTGTCTTCAATCAGCACCCTGTCTTGTTCCGAAAAAAATAACCGGATGCTTTCAAAACACCATTTAAATGTGTGTACAGCAATGTTAAAAAAGATCCTTTCTTTAGAACCGAAAAGAAGAAAAATCCCACCGTAAAAGTAATCAAAATATTTTGGCAGACTGTCGCGTTCCGGGTTTCTTCCAGCATTTTTTTGCTGTCTCTCAGACATGTTTCAAATTTTGGAATGCTGAGTGCATCTGTGTGTGACAATGGTGACCTCAATTTCTCGACAATGTCAACGATATTTTTTCTCCCCTGATTCTCACAGCTTTGGCTCAGAATATATATGAGAGTCATTAAAAAGCTGCGGGTGGGCTTGCGCATCGAGAAAAAGAAAACTTTTTTTGGGGGTCGTAGGTCAATTCCCTTCTTGCCACTTTTCCTTTACACTTGACCTCCTGAGATATGGCTTTGTAAAAAAAGAGATATTCTCCGTAAAAAAGAAGAATATGATTTCGATTGAGAAAAAAAGTGCAAAAGGGTCAGAGACAAAATGAAAAGGAAAAAAATCCCAACCTCCCGCACGGAGGAATCAATGTCCTTGGAAATGGAGTCCATATATAACGCTGTGTACTCCAGTTGACACTTTCAGAATTCGGAGGAGGTCGGCCAGAGTTCATAATGTGTATAATATCATTGTATTTTTTTAAAGGAAGCACTTGATCCACATGCCGTTACTCTATTTATAGCTACTCCTTGAAAATGCAAATGTGCAATGAAGCTACCAACTAACGGCTTCGCTACCTGCGTCGATATTGAAAACGGTCGCCGCGAGTGGGCCCAAGCCGAGATGCGAACCACGAAGAAAAAAGTCGAGATATTTATCTTATTTTTTGTGAGTTGACACCGGAGATTATTATTGTCATTGTTGTGGCTGTGGCCCGGGCTCTGTAGTCGACAAAAACTGACCATCAAAATGAGCCACACAATAAATCTCTGCCATGCTCGTCGTAACATGCACACAAATGTGCACGTTTTTTTAGGCGAGAATTAATGTGAGTGCGTATTCCTTTTCAATCCTACGCATTTCAATATATATCACAGTAAATTCAACTAACGCCCAATGTGACACAAATGTGTAGTTTTCTCTGGAGATTCAAGGGTGGACTAATTTGATTGCTTTCTTTTCAACTCGTACACACACGTGACGTACTCTCTATGGAGAATGACATCATTATTACAAAATGCGAAGAGAGAGGGGTTAAGTGCAGGTCCCATTACTGGAATCCTGAGCATTCCATTCCAACTACAAATATGCACATCGAATCACAAAGTTTGTGAGTTTTGATGCCCTCCGAAAAGCCTCGTCTGTCAACAGGGCGCGTACACAAACACACACATTTTTCCACGAAATGGTTCACATTTGAGCTCTATTTTTTTCCTCCACGGTTAGTGATGGGCGACATTCCAAAGACAGTCATTATTTTCGTTGTGCCAACATGCCTTCATCATCCGATGGAATTTTCTCTCAAGTTGCCCTAATGAATGCACTCCGTTCTCTCATGAAACTTTGGTAGCAGCACAGAGAAAAAAATCTTATTTTCTACTTTTGTGAGTAGTGTGTGTGTGCGTTTGAGTTTTTTATGGTCTAAAGATGACGAGACGAGACAGTGGTCCTGCTGTCTAAGCGAGCTGGAAGCTGGAGACAGACGGGAGCTACGACAATCGTCATAATGTCCTCTCTCTCCACTGTCACCACACCGGGTGTAATGCAATCCTTAAAAAAATTATCATGGCACCCGTCTCTCTATCTCTGGCACGATGTGGAGTAATACCAGCGTATTATTTGCTTTCCCTCAAAATGTCATGCACTTGACCCCATGCTGGTCATGAAAATATCTGTGTGACGAGCGTATAAAAATATAATAGGCGATATGCATTTCGTATTGCATCATACAATAAACTACATGTTTTTCTCGAGAGCACACACACAGCCCATGTTACGTGAGCAAAGGATCATAATTTTTGTGTGTATTTTTTTGGGAAAGTTAATCCCGAGCTTGTTCTCTCGTGGTCCATTGTTTCCCTCGAAATTGTTCGTCAATGGGATATAATGGCGGGGGTGAATTGGCCTCTCAGCTGGAGACTGGCACCAACAAAACGCCCCCAAAAATCCACAAGGAAAAGTGTCCGCTTTAAAAAGCAAAGACATACATTGTCCATGGGGCAGAATGTCCTCTGAACTGTCGTACAAGAGACGAACGAGCATACAACATTGTGAGGCGACAGGGTCTGCCCTTCTCTACGCAATTCTTAACTACCTTCATCCCTTTTTGTGACAATTCTCTCTAATCCCTCATCCCTTTCCTTGTGCTCCCGTTTTCCCTGTAAGCTCTCCCTTTGTCGAGTGGACGACGACGAAAAACAATCAGTGAGAGACAGTTCATAATCACTTCACCAAAATCGTATGAGAGAAAAATGCTGCGAAAACATCTAAATACATTTTGAGTGAAGTGTCTAGCAAGAAGGAAAAATAAGGTGGACGTGTGTTTCAACCTTAATAGATTTCCTATTGTTTTCGGACAAAAGAACCGTGAAATTGGACACTTTGTTGTGGCCCTCACTTTTCACAATACTGTCACACACGAGACACATGGAAAAAAATATTTTGTGTGCAGTTATAGACGGAATTTTTTCTCTCTCGTGTGACACACAAAAGTGATTGATTGGGACGATGAGTCAGGTTCAAAACAAACCTGTCCTTTGCACTCACACATGTACTTGATAAGATAATTAGCGTTCATTTCATACACCCGAAAACTCACAATTGTCTTCAGGTGTTCGCCACAACTATCCAGTCCTCACAAGCCTTTTTCTGTGTGGAGGATATATGTGATTGTAAACATGTATATTTTTGGAAGGTGCGCACACAGTACTTGCACACTTGTCGCGATTCCGTCCTCAGATAAGATCCATGTGACAGATACTTTTATACACGTCGTCTCATTCTCATGCAAGGAAAATATAGACCATCACATATTATCACATAACAACATGCGAGACCGGTGTACGAGAGCAAGCATGAAATATTATGTCACTATCACCAATCTGATAAGCAACACAAGCTCCACACTTGACGATATGGAGTCATGTTTCTCGACTCTGTTGCCAAAATGAAAATTACATCCTTTGAATGAACTCGTAATTTTTTTCGTACTTTTTCCACTTGCACAAACTAGACTCATAAAAAGTCAGAGAAAAATGGAGATGAGCACTTTGAGTATTCAAAGGAAAAAAAGTCACACTTCATTTCTCATCCTTTTTAACACACACACGCACATAACATTTAAGCTTAAAGATTTTTTCTACAAGCAAAAGCAAGAAGCAGATCATGCCACAACGAGGCAATAAAGGCTCAGCTTATTTGTACACACACTGGTCCATTATCATAATTATTATTCCACACCATTCATTTTACACTCCTGTCGTCGTGTGTCCATCCCATGACCACATCCATCTCATCCCTCATGGTAATAATTCGTTGGTCAAAAAACCTGATACTTTTCAGCCACACCAGAAACACCATACGAGACTGTATTGGTGTTCGTCCCTCGTTAAAAATGTATGGTGATGGGCTCATCGTGATTAATATTGAACAAGAGGGACACCTTGTAATTAGTGGTCACTACACAAAATCTCAGGTATGTAACGAAAACTTTGGCGTACCTACCTGAATCCACTTATAACATCCCCTTCTCTAATCATAGTCCACATCTCCACACATGTAATAATCCGTTTTTTTTTCGCAAAAGAAACCTGATTACACGCACAACCATATTATATTATGGTACGTGATGAACAAGTGCGAGTTTGTGCAAGCTTTGTATTTTTTTTTGGAAGGTTTCATAAAAATTTCTTGCGAATTATGTATGTGCATATGGCGATCATAAGTTGAATATGTACGCACTCATGTTGTTGGCTCCCGTTCATTCATCTATCTCTCTAGTTGTGTGCCGAGTCTCTCTGTGTGTGTCTCACCTCATTTAACATTCTGATCCAAGCCGGTGATACAATTATATTTATTACTTCAACTATATCATTTTATGATTACTATTTTTTCGCTACTGTTTCACTCCATTCTATTATCATCGCGCTAATTGTAGGTGCGTTCTTTGCCGTTGCCGTTGTTGTGAAATCAGCTCTAATAAGATAGCTCACAGAGACATGCCTTCTGCACACAAACTCTACACTTTTCAAGAGGAATGGCGAACAGCCGGTAAGCCTGAGACACAAACTTGTTCCTTTAGTACAACCTTGACTTTTGTTGCGGATGAATATTATATAAAAAGAAACGGGTGTATCATATTTTGATCCTTAATAAAACGATGATGAGCATGAAGGACTTGTTCGAATTGGAGCATACCCCTGCGAAAACATTCGAAAAACATGCACACGCGCAAACTTCTCACGATGCCGCTATTACTCAGAGGGATGTGCGTACCTACTCGATCAGTTTGTGATTTACGGTGATGTACTACACAACTTTTATCGCTGCTTCAAGAAACCAATGGTATTTTAAACGAGAGGCGAATATTAGAGCAAATTAGTATTAGAGAGCGAGGAGGAGATAAACATCGAAATTATTTACGCTTGCATGCATACACTTGCGGTAGCTCTAGTAGATAATATAGTAGCTACACATTTACGGCGCGGTCACTTGGGTGTGGAGCATGTTTCACGAGGCTATAATAAATATAGTGCAAAAGCACGAGAGGTGTGATATGGGCTCATCTTCACAAGGTGAGCACACACACACCAGCCTCCACATAATACGAGGTTGTGAGAGCATACTATATTTAGCGTTTACTGAATCAAAAGGATCATTGATATGATGACGTATGCAAATTACACCCAGAAAATTGTAGTTTCGCGTGAGACTACACGCAAACAACTCGTTGTTTACCATGTGGAAAAATGTTGCATCTTTCATTAGAGCATGCTGTTCTCGGTGCCCCCACCACGGCATCGTTGTAATTGGGCTCATTACAGATTTGCTCGGATTATTAGTTGTGTGCTCCCAAATGATAATCAAATGGCAAAGTACATTTGCCATATCTCTCAAAACTAGTCTACACGTGCCGTATAAAAAGGAAGGAAGAAAGCAGATTTCCCAGCATACTTTCCGGTTTCGTCCAAAATCAAGCAGTTTTCTTTGTCTCAGATTCGACAATGTTGACCTACTTGACTACAATTGTCGTCCTTTTGCTGAGCCTAATTTTTATGGGTAAATATGAGTATTCAAGTTGACAATCTCCATTTTCTATTGAAAAAATTAAAATGATGTCTCCACCATTTTTTGCAGCTTTCAGCTTGCCTCTCCTGGTGAAGCGAGAGACTGACGTAAGTAAATACGTAAACAAATTTATTTATGTTCCATGTCATTTGTGCATTTGAGGAATGTCTTGACTAAATTTGTGGTTCCTTTTTTGTAGGGAACTGACCCAGAAGAGGGGTACGATGGTTGGGGCTACAATGTTTCGAGCTAAAACATATTTGTACAAATTATAACATTTTTCTTTCCGCACAATTTCAACATATTTTCAACCGTGATGCTGTTGTAGACTGGTATTGATTTTTGAGTGTCTGTTTTGACATTGTCATTTACATACTTTGGAAACGATCAAGTCTCCAGTAATCCGCTAAATAAAGGAAACAAATTCTTTTACAACAGGGAACACTCCCTGAATCCTGAATTATCCTGTAATCCCCTGCATTATCTCGTCCCACTCTCTTGTCATCATCATTGTTCCTTCATTGTTGCATAACGATTTTCTTCAGCAAAAGAAATGTGTCCAACCTTTTTTTTGGGTAATGTGGGTAATTGAGTGGCAAGTAGCTAATCATTTCTGAGGAAAGGAAGCAAAAGACTCTCTTTTTTAAGTAAAAAAAAGCACTTAAGTGACAAAACGATGTTTGTTGCCTTTTCACAAGGAGAGAGCTGTGAATGGAGAAACATTCCTCTCAAAGAGTCATAAAACATTGCGATTCGCATGTGAAACACTCTCATTGTGAAAGGCTTCCCTTGTGTGCACTTCACAGTAACGTTGTCAATGACTCTTTCTGAAAGTGAATTGTGCGAGGACGAGTGTGTCGCTTTGTGAAAAATGTGAATTCCTCAAGACCCATTCAGTGTTGGGTCATAACTCACTCGACTCAAAAGAAACGTTCATCTGTACTTGTCTCCGTTTGAAACACACATTTCAGCCTTTGCACACACAACTCTTGTTTGTGACACAGAATGGGAAAATGATGATGATCCCCGTTTTCCAATCAATTCCAAATAAAATACCCCATTCCTCAAGCTATCCTTTCATCCTCATGTTAGAACCTAAACTTAGAATTATTTTTTGGCAATTCTTCCCTTGCATCAATTTTTGTGTAATGTGAAACCACATCATTCTCTATCGAGGTAATGATGATGAGGTTAAAATCTACAAGGATGTTTGACAGGACAATGGTGACAAGTTGACATTTCTTGTAGACCGACAGGCGAGACACTTGGTGGCGACAGTGAACCCATAAATACACCACAGAGAAGAGAGACACTTCAAAAATAAACATTGCTTTTCATAATGCACATTTACTCCAGACGACTCTCGGGTCACATACTAAATTTTAAATGTATGGGTGCACGCACACAAATACACTTTGTGATGGGATTGAGTAACAATCAAAATCGAATAGATCATCAGTGTGAGCTCCCTGAAAAATGATTACTTATTCGTTATTAATGGAGAGGCGAGTTTGCATTTTTTAACTCATTATGCTCCGCTTGAGGCGAAGGCGATAACCGTACAAATGCTAGTTTTGATTTATTCCCTAACCAAATACGTAAATAAATGTGAACTTGTGTGTGCAACTGTACATTTCAAAAGGTCTGACTTGGAAAAATTATCCAAACAAAATAGTTGTCTCCTCCCACAGATATAAATTTTATATTCTCTCTCCGCTGTTTTTTATTCACCATTTTATCGCTCATTCTCTTCCTTTTCTTCCACCTGAAAGCAATAATCCTCAGTGCTGATCGACATATAATTCATGTTTGCAATTCAAACCCCATTTTTTGATACGTCTCTCATGCCAAACTACAAATTTATTGCTGCTCCATTGTTGTGCTTTGAACATTTTGGACAATGGCAGCCAGTCCAAAAAAGAAGTCACAGTCGAAATTCACCTTTTTTGAGTCAATGAACGCATGTGTGCATTTAGAGTGTAGATGTGAAGCCATCTTGACTGAGAAAAGCCTATAAAGGCAGGTTTGCATGAGAAAAGAAAATTGTTGTATTGCAACCAACATTTGGATTCTCCCTACTCTCTTGCCCATTTATTTTTTTTCAATTCAATGTCTATACGAAACTTGGGGAACTATAAAGAGATGAAAAGAGGGGAGAGATTCGCTATCTCGAAAAGAGCTTGTAATGTGATGGTATGCATGAGACAGACTCCAGTATGAGAGGACTCCTCTTGTATTTCCTCTGATGAGATTGCCATTCCCACATAATGGGAGAATACGACTGGGAAGAGAAACGGCTCCCGAAATGCATCTCCTCTCTCCTGGAGAAGAGGAACGTGAGATAAGCTGGAAATTGGGGAGAGAGAAGGGCGAGAGAAAATCGGGAAGGGACGGAAAACATGGGAATGCGCCGGTCTCTCACTCTCCTTTCTCTGGATTATCGGCTCGAGTGTGCAACTCTGGAGGATGGAGAAAAAAGGAAGATGGAGGGAGAAAACGTGCTCTCCTCCAACTTTTTTTTAGAATAAAAGATATATTTTCGAGTGGAGGAAAGCGAGAGCATTTTCCAGGGTGTTTTTCCGACCGTGTAGTCTGCTTGTGCTGACTCAGAGATATTGTGGAGAGAGCGAGGAAAAAAATCGACCGTGGAGTGTCGACGAAAAACGATGAGGAGGGGCTCTCTTCTCCTTTCTCCAGCGAGTAGGAATGAATATACTTCTCTCTCTGGAAAATCTCTTTCCAGGAAAAAAAAACAGCCCATTTTCTCTGCCGTATACTGATATAGACTGTATAAATGGCGACTGTATGTTTTGCTGCCATTATCAAAAGGCACATGAAGGAAACGGTTTGAGCGAGGAAAACAAGGAAGAGAGAGTAAATTGTGAGATTTTCTTGAGATGATGATGACGACAACGAAGGAGGATGAAAATCGATTGTCTAAATGCTTCCCATTAAGAAAACAAGGGAAAACGAATGGAATCACAATTGTCATCCCATTTCCTTTTCCCTCCTGGAACACGGACACATTCGCTTCGAAAATGGCTGGAGAAGGGGATCGGACTGAGAAGATGGAAGGATGAGCACACAAAAATACTCTCATACTTCTAGAAAAGCGAGCTCACGGAGCATTAAAAATAGTGGCAATGACAATGATAATGGGACGGCAAGAAAGACGATCATCTTCCATTTTCGTGGTGCACATTTTCCCAAAGAGATTCCATTAGAGTCCAAGTAATAAAGGTTTCTCCTCTGAAAGGTTCTCTCTTTAAAAAAAGATGTGGGATCGGATGAGCATTATTTTGTGTGCGTTGTATTCGATTTTTTTTTTCGTTACAAAATTGGAAAATTGTTTACTCATCCAGAATAAGAAGATTGTACTGGACAACCAAAAAAAGGGACATTTTTTGGTCCGGAAGTTTGCAGAAAATATTTGAAAACAAACCAAATATTTTGCACTATAAATCAAACCCAAACGAAGGGGAAGCACACATCATAATCCATCTTATCAATATCCGTATCGCTTATGTTATCAAGATGAAACAGAGTTTTTTGTGTTCAAAATCCGTCAAATCTGTAAAGTCCATATGTTCACACACAAAGTGTGTAAGTGTACATGTGTTTAGAGTTGTCCATTGTCTCGGTAAAAATGTATCCACCTTTGTCATCCATTCTCTCGCTCAATAATCCACGTTATTTGTACATCGAAAATGGCTGCTGTATCAGCATATGCGACTACAGCAAAGGGAAAAAAGAGATACGACACTGCGATAGGCATCATCATCATTAAATCGTATTTGGTGAATGCACAAGGAAAACTATTCAGTTTGTCAATACATGAGCATGTATGCTAAATCCTGAGTAGGGGAATGGTGATGGAAGGTATAAAAAGTATAAGGAGGCATAGATTATTAGGGTGATACTCTAGAGTACACAGACACACACTAACGGACAAAAAGGGGATAATATAAAGGTAAGCACGGTTTTTTTAGTTTCTAAAAATGTGTACAAATGCAAAATAGCTGCTTTTTCGCCAAGCGATAAAAATATAGAGAGAAAAAAGCCCCACTCGATTGTGAATGGGCTTCCAGCCGGGACGAACGGAAAAAATGGATGCTACATAACTAAAACATTTTATACTTGCTCACCACGTCGTGTGGGTATAAACTCAATTGGATACTTTTTTTTGGATGAGCTCTTACCTTTCAAAATAAACATGTACACATATTAGTTTATCTAAGTATTTCCCCTTTTTTACCTGCAAAGCCTGACTCATGCTCAAACTGTGGAGGAAATGGGGCGAATGAAAAGCGACGTCGGGAAACATATGCTCAAATGAGAGAGACAGTTCAATAATGCACACACACGAGCCCATTGTGACGAGAGTGAAATGCGTGCTCAAGCACCATCAGGTTTTGGAGACAACAACTCCGTTTTTCCCCTTTACAAAAAGGAGTCTACTAGAATGACATTACGGGACAAAAAGAGACTTGAAAATTACATGTGATTTTTATTCCGCTCTATTCATTCCCCGTTGAAAATACACTATTATTATATACACACGGAGCAAATATATAACCATCTATCTCTTTTCTCTATCCTTATTTCGACGGACTCTATTTTACTTGAGTTTTTTTTTCTAGTTGAGCTCTAGAGATAACCTTGATTCTTTATTACAAATTATATGGTTTACTATCACAAAAGTTGTTGTGAATTGCGCAAAAGAATATCTAATGATAGAAGAGTAAATGTATATCATTTCGAATGATGTTTCACGTGTTACATATGTGATTGGGAAAAAAATCTCCCACACAAAATAGTGAGAGAGAAAAAAAAATTGAGTGCATATTTTGTTGTACTTTTCAAGTTGTCTTGCAACTTTGGAGTCCAATTAATTTTCGTATGGGAAATGAGTGCGAGTGCAGTTTCCAAGATTCTGGAGAACCTCAAGAAGTTATTCACACATCGAAGAAGAGTAATGGAGATAAATCCATCATTTACAAGAGTATATATATAGACTTGTCATAATCTGACTCTTAAAACTCTCAACATTCTAAAACATCATACATCATTCGTTGGTGGATTGAGTACAAATGTTGAATCGCATCGGAGCTTCAAGCTCGTCACAAATGAGCATTGAATAATATTAATACAGCGCTCGTTGTTCAGAGCCAACATTCTCTCAGTCTCTTGGCTGATATGCATTTTACAAGAAAACTCATTCACAACTTTTTAGCATTCTTGGAGCTCATTGTGAAAAACCGGAATTCTAGAAAAGCCATTCCTACATCTTCGCACACACCACCACACGTCGTCGATTGTACATTTGATGGTGTACCTAATAAAAAGAAATCTAGTTCAAACTCTTCCAGTACGAATGGTAAATATGGAAATGAAATGGGTGCACGCTCAATGGAATGGTTCCCCTGAGAAAAAATATTTCAGACGTGTTCCCCACATTTAAGCTTGTACATATTACCTCTCTTGAAGCACACGTAGTCATTGCAAGTAGCGAAAAGTGGACTAAACAGACTTGTTTCCTTTTGACTTTTTCCTCTCTGTCCCTCACACAAACTCTCCGCTAATTAATGGTGTTGAGCGTGATATCATTAAAAATATTATTTCATTTCCCCTTGTGCTCCCAACAACGGAGTCGGTTGCTGGAGTTGCTCACTTATCATTCTAGAGTATCTGCTTTGTATGAGTATCACATTGCGCATATTATCTCTTGTCCCTGTGACTCTTACTAAAAGCATGACTCTTGCTGACGGCACTTTCCTTGCACGCTTCGTTGACTCAGAAATCTCTTTCTATATTTACTCCACACGAGTTGAGCCGACCATTTTGAGAGCGGATACTAATATATACGCGTGTGATTTTAATGATGACCACAAACGACCTTGTGGAACTAAAGTCAACTTTTTGAGAGAACTACTTTTTTATCATCGTTTTTGGGGGAAAATCCCTTGTTTTCAGCCATCGCGCTGTATTGACGGATTATAAGGGAGTTTTATGCATTTTTATTACTCAAATTATACAAAAAAAATATGTGTGCACCTCTCAATTCTTTTTCTTTCGTAATAAATACATTTTTAATTGGAACATGTGAAACAAACCACAATAATAATGAATAACGTGAATTCCAGCAAGAAGCTGAATTGGAGAGAAATATATGAAAAAATGGTAATATCATGATGTTATAGTTGTGTGTGTGATGCACCTGTGTAATTACTCGTGTGTACATGGTCAGATTTAGATAAGTGTGGTTTTAAGTGTTTTTTCCTACCAGTAGCACGAAGTACAAGAGCTCTAAATAAGTATCGTTTATCATGAGAGTTGATCTCTCACTCATTATACGTATTATATATGTATCTCTCTTTACAACGGCTGTACCTGTTTCAGATTTTTTTTATTCGTGTCTTCATTCATACGTCTAATTGGCATACTTCTCATTTTTTCTGCGAAATATATATACCCCTACAATCTATTAGCCAGCTGTGCTCAAGATTTGACCAATCCTTCTTGTTAGGCTTATTTATCTACAACCCGCTCCTGTTTAAGAACGAGGAATCAAAAGTCATAATATTTTATCAACTTTAAACAAATATTGGGAGCCATTCCACTGGAAATTTTTCCAATTACTCCACAACTCTCGTTATCCAGTAGGAGAGCAGTTTGCTCATCAATCTCTAAATCAAGTGGCGGACGAGGTTAATTGGTAATTTAAAGCGGATTATTATACCACCTTATCTGCGGAGATTTATTGGGAAGCTGGTTTCCACATTCTGGTTTATTCAACAAAATCCCACCCGCACCCGCAACTTGTGCAGAAAAACATGCTCAACTCAAAGCGGAAAGTGTGCATGTGATGACACCAAAGAGCCTGGAGCAACTCAATGTGAGATGATGAGAAGTAAGAACATAACTGGGGAAGCTTGTTTAAAAATACGACAAATGAATGAGAGTGAGTAAGGCTCCCACCGTGTGCAACACTAATAAACGTCAAGTCCACCCAGCCTTGTCCATGTTTCAAGCATTTTACACTTTTTATCTCTTCCCAACCAGCTCTCTATTTTCTCAAAGACGATACGAGCCGGACGATAGAGATGGATTACATCACCATATTTCTGT
>JAHZMW010001312.1:0-39163 GCA_027743745.1 Alloscopus bannaensis | reverse complement strand
AGTTTTCATGCAAATGCATGCATGACCCAAAACAGCGGATCAGAGCGGATAGGTTTACATCAGAGGGTTCATAAAGATATGATATGTTGATTTGATGTAAGACATTGTCATGCAGAAATGACAACTTTCACATTGTGCAACCATAACATCTTCACCTTCATAAGGTACTTCTTCACTGTTCACGTACATTTACGCTGAGAAGCTTTTTCACAAACATTCTTACAATTAGTTCCGCCATCACTTTTCAGCACAATTCCTATACATTAAATTGATTTATCCGTACTTAGAGGGCCGGTAAACATTTAGAGCTGAGGATTGGAAGTTTAGCGAGAGCTAATGGAAAAAGTAAAACCACGCTAATGGATTTTTCATTCACCTCCGCAAAAACAACCGAAGAGGATGGCCCACTCACTTCTGCTACATACTTTTACGCTCTCCTTTTCGGTTAAAGTGTTTACCACCACCAACTCTGCAGCTTACTTCCAGCCATCTTCGCCCACGGCCCGTCTTCGTTACTTGAGTGTTTTTGTGCGACAAGGCTAAGAATTGGGCCATATAGGACACGAGAGCCTTACTTAAGTAGGTTTAAAGTGCTACTTTGAGAAAAATCCGCGTGCTGTAGCTCGCTAGATGAAATGTGTCGTTTTTCGAATTTTTGGTGTTTTTAAACGGGAGTCCGCATGAGCGTAAAGCAGTGTATTGTTTACTTTAATTATGTTTCGGATCTGGAAACAGCAGAGGATGTCATGAATATCGCTCATATAAATGCCAGCGTTATATTTAATGGAAATTGGTCTAGACGGTCTGGACCGCATTTTGGAGAAAAAATTCCATCTTCATTATCCTGGTACAATTTCTTGTGTGACACAGTTAAGTATCTATCACATGCACTTTGTTGTTCTCGCTTTCCAACAGACGAAGACAACAGTGTCAAAGTGACAGTGTTGACGGAAGCTAAAGAGACATAGCAATCATTGGCAAACAGAAATGGCATATGAAAAATAACGGAGAAAAATGCACCCTGCTGAAAAAATAAATATTACGTATATAATCGTACGTACGCAAAGTCTCAAATTAAACTAATTGCTGGATACAATATTGTATCCACTGGGCTACAGCAATCACATCTTGTCTGCTTGAATTTGAAAACCATTTCTCAATTTACAAACTGTATAGTGACGCCTTACCGTTATACTTAACAGGATTACGAGTATCAGTAATTTGTTGTGTATGCTGACCTATAATCTGGAATAAAATGAGTCATTATCACCTCACATTACCCCAAACTAGTAATAGTAATACGTTACTAGTAATACGTAGTCAGCTAAATCTCATTTTAAGTAAAGGCGGAAACAAAGCTAAAACGACAAACTTAATATGGAAAAATCCACTTCAACTGATTATTGCTCAAAGATTGACTTACAACGATTTTACACGGACGGACAACTCCATTCGTGCGATAGCCACACATTTAAGATTTTGTGTGTGCCTCGTTGTTTTATGAACGGGGTGTAAACCTCGGATTGTTGGAGAAATCCTAAAAGTAAAAGTAAAAGTCCACAAGAAATACTTCCTGCCATTATAGGAGATTGCAAGCGAAAGTGAATGCCAGAGAAAGATACTTTTGGGGAAACTTTGAGAATAGGATAGATAGAAGCATTTCGACCTAGAAAACGCCGCGTTGACGTTGTGATACATGATACGTCCTCCTTGTGCTTCTCCTAACATTCCACTATTTGTTCCTTGTTCCCATTTTTATTTTTATGCCATAATGATGTCTCTGGTGTGGTACAGCTCTGTCAAATGTAAAAGGCTGATCGTCGTACAAGTTAATACTAGGAAAAAGTAACTTCATCTCACGTCAGTCTGTAAACTCATGGAAGGAGCTGGCATTCACAAGTAAATTGTGTAATTTATACAAAATGTATCAACATTTCATTATTCATCCTTAGTGAATTCATTCCTCGAGTACTCCTCTCTCTGCTGCTATTCTCTCTTGCTCTCACTCAAGTTTCGACACATTATCCTGTTCCTCCCTCTTCTCCTGTCTTTTTCACTATGGACGTGCTCCTCCATTGAAAGACCGTGACGATAGGCTGTCGTCAAATGTCGATATTTATAATCCCTGCTACACGTGCCTCACTTTCACCACAACAGCTCCCTTTCTCCTTCATCTCTTTTTTTCTCTCTCTTGTTCTACCTCATGGAGAGGAGTCCGACTTTGTAACTTTTCTGGTCCGTTTTAACCGACAGTGGAAAATATTGAAAGTATTCTTGCTCATTCTAATATATAGGATGCTCTTTCATCTGCTTCTATTTGAACTTGTGTTTGCAGAAGCAAGGAAGAAATCGGGGAAGGGTTCATAAATTCCTGTATGCGAATCTAGAGAAGGTTACAGCTCGCCGATGACTGGAGAAAGTGTGCTGGTTGAAGGGCACTAGTAGATTTTTCCCTAGTTTTCGATTCAAACAAATAGAAAGAAGACGTAGAAGGAACAAAGAGAAAGTCTAACTGCGTTATACACAACTGGGGCACAGAAGTTTAGTGTCGTCGGTAAAAGCATTTTTATGTATACAACCGCCTACTACTACGTGTTTACTAACAGAGACTTCATACTTGTGTAGTCTCATATACGGCGGAGGACTGGTTGAGACGTGAATGTAAGTGGATTGATTCTAGCGGAGCCCCTGCTCCTCTACATCATACGTGTGGTTAGCTTCTTTTCCATCTTTCTCCTCGCCCAAAGGGAGTGATGCGTGCGTGGAGAAAGGAAGAAAGCGATTCGAGTTGTCAGAAAATATTACCGATCCGTTTTTATTTTGCTTGTGAGCACAGGGAATGTGCTGCGATGGTGTCCCACATTATAAGCACCATCGTGGGCATGTACATGTATGTAAGCGCTCATGGTTATAGAATACTGCAGAAAGCGTATAAAAACGTGCGCACCAGAAGAATAAATGTTGTTAATTTTTTAAGTAAAAAAACACCCATAATAATAATGTCTGCGTGATGCTCAGCTAGTAAAGAAGAATGAAAGATTGGCTTTACAAGTAGGTTTCTTCTTTGTTACTCGTCTCTCGGAGAAGGCACCCCCGATAGATATGCACTTCTTTTCTCAAGATGATGATGATACACACTACTAAATGTGTACATGCGTGTCTACGAGTGCTTTGGTTTGTTACTCTCTCTCTCTCTTTCTTTCTCTCACTTTCTCTCTAGCTGAGAATGAAAGAATGAGCTCTCACAGCTTTCAAGCTGTGACATCTCGACAAGGAAAAAAGGAAGACCACTGAATGAATATAAGATGGTGAATTTCGTACGACGGAAGAACTGATGCACACATATATTCTCGTTTTTCCTCAACTCATAGAAAAATATAGATGAAGATATGATTCTGTAAGCTAACATGTTCATATGAGACTCTCACATTGCAAGGTTTTGACTCGGTTCTTTTTTCTGTTCAACCAAAGAGGAAAAGTCTTCTTCCATCACCCATCCATCCGTCCATTCGATCGTGTTGCGTTTTCTTTCTCGTCTTCCCATCTTGAAGTGGTAATGCAAAGCTGGAAAGTCGCCCTTTAGTCGAAACTTGTTCAACTCGTCAGTCTGTGTACCTCTAATGTAAGTAAGCACGAAAACTGAGTTAGCACAATGGTTGAAGAGTTGGAGGCGAATAAGTAAAAAGTCGCCACTCCGTCCCTGCTCAGCTAAATATAGGGTTGAGAATGAGAGAAAATAAAAGGCATCGTCAGTGAAAAGTATCGAGAAGGTAGAAATAGGCAATGTGTCGTACCATCAAGAGAAAGCAAACGACTGCAGCATTCAGTCCGTAGCCTTATTATTAGTTGTCGACAGTGAGACAGAGGGAGAAAGTGGAAGAAAAGCTGGAAAAGTGGAGAGGAAGCAAGCAGTATGTGTGGTAGTCGTCTTTGGAGCACGCGAGCACGACTCAGTTCAAGAGGAACGGAACGAAAGAGAGATGATGATAAGGTTAGCTTCTCACCCATTCCCATGCACTCCATGCGCACTTTGTGCCCCAGATTACTTTCATTCTGAAAACGTGCATAAGCCATAGCAAGCAGCAAAAGCAGGATCATCATCACATCACACAAAACGTACTGCTACACACACATATTAGTATCAGTGTGCGCCGTGATGGAAGCACCAGAAGAAACCAGAGCGAAGTCAGCATCACAGTTTTTGTAGTTTTTAGTTCGCCTTTTTCTTGTACGACTCTTCTGACTCGCTTTCTCTTTTTCGCAGGCTCTTTCAATAGTATGTAAACTATTCGAGAGATTTAACATGAGCATTTCGTTTCGTCATCACTATCATCATCATCGTGAAGCTATATAGAGTTGAGAGTGTTCAAAGGGTTTCTTCGCAGCCCTGTGTGGTAACTTTATTACATTGGCATAGGAAAAGGACACGACTACTTCCTTTGCATTATGAGAAATGAAGATTGGGACACATCACACATTTCCACCAAGTAATTCCCACTGTCCGTTGTTGGTGTATCTCCTACTGATCCTTTGAGTGCTTCCTTGTCCCATGCTTTCCGTGACACACACACAAATGTTCATACGTTACTGCAGAACAAGTGAATGCAAACATGGTCATACACCGTACATTTCACATTTCAAGAACGTTTGTCCCTGTGGTGTGTTGTGTTGTGATAGATAATATTTATATCAAACGTGAAGCACGACGAAAACGCGAGAGAAAAAGTGAGTGTGCATGTTGTGATGACTCCAGTCATATGTATATGCAAGCACACCATTTTCAAGCATCGCTGCATTGAGAAGCAGAGTGAAAGCAGAGCAGGGAAGAGAAAGAGCGAACGGCACGCTGAGAATCGTGCGAGGATCCTTGGTGGGGGAAAGCGCGTGAAAGTATGTGTGTCTCTGCCAGCGCGAATAGAAGAGCGAAGGGGTAGAATAAGGCATGAGAACCAAACAATGACTGAGCGTACATACGTAGTAATCACCGTCGAGTGGGGAAGAGAGTGAGGAGAAAGCTCTGGGAAAAATCAGAAATGTAAAAAAAAAGAAGCCCTTCACTTCATTTTCTATACCTTACTACATTTGAGAGAGAGAAGAAAAAAACGAGGGAACCCCCGAGTAGAAGTATGTGGACCTCTTCTGATTTTTAAGACGATTCATACACGTACACACACACAGCCCTTGCGCTATCTTCGACTGAAAAATTCCAATTCTCTTGTGCAGTCTCTCGGTTTCAACACCACTGCACTGCATCGGAATTCACTCACTTTCGACTTTTTATTCTTTCGTACACAAAAAGAATCGTGTTCCCGAAGTCTCGGTCTTGCACATGTTTTGTTCCTTTTCTCCCCACACACACCGTCCCTGTGTCTGTGTGTTTGTGTGTGTGCAGAAAGTGAGAGTAAGGAGTAGTGTTTCTCTATGCAGCAGCTCTGTTATCCTCACATGTCGACATCAGCTTTATAATATGACTCGGAGCAAGAGCCATATTCTCAGTTGTAGACAAACCTACTCACGGGGGAAGGAGTGAAAGCCAGCAGAGTATTATTTGTTGTGAGTAAGAGTTAGTTGTAGTGTCTTTAGTCGTATATGAGAGGCAGAAGAAGATAGTAGATTCCTGCTTCACAAAGTCAGTAAGAATTCAACCATGAGATCTCGATTCGACAGGACGGGCTCGTATGGAAGACTAGATAGAAACTACATCTGAAACTTATTACATAACGGCAACCATATACTGTATGGCCATCGAAGGGGGAAAGAGAAGAGGAATAAAAAACAGACACTCTATATATAACGCTACACTTTTTACTACTTCAGCAAGAGTGAGAGAGTTGATTCTTTCTCCGCATACTTTGAGCACTCGCTCTTTCTCTGCTCTTACACGACGACTCCACTTGCAAACTTAAACTGAAGAAAGCAGCATATATTACGAGTCACACAGATGTAGTCGACGTAGTAAAAATGGTCTGATAGTAATAGTCGCCGGAGTACTCGCGGAGCACGGCAAACCTAAAGACTTTCTCTCCCTCTCTCTCAAGTCCCAGTTAGATGTTGCTTCCGTAATGCACACTTTCACTCTCTTTCCGCTCCTGCTACCACAAACTTCTATCATCATAAATCCAAAGTTTTTACTTTCTTTCGAAACACAAGGGAAAGAGGGGGAAGAAAAGAAGAATAACTATTATTATCTAGATTATTATTTCTATGCTCCCATCGTCACGGCGCTGCCAGCACAGAGAAAGTGTTTCTGATTACAGTCATTCCACTTCCGACTCCTGCTTCCTTCCGTAAACTGTTTTATTATTCACAGTATAAAAAAGGAGTACTTTAAGCGAAACAGCAAACTCTTCACTAGCGGATCTGTCGCGTCTGTTCTTCACTCAATTCTCAAGTGTTTTTGCGAGTGTGTGTGTGTGTGTGCGAGTGAGTGCGAGAGAAAGTGTGAGTGTGCGAATATCCCCTCTTCTTCTTTGCACAAGAAGACAACATTTTTGAATGAGTGTGCGACGGAGTATGCATAAACAGTTGGAAAGGACGGTGTTCAGATTGCGAGAAGTTTATAACGGGAAGAGTGTCACCGAGAGGGAACAAGGACGGAAAGAAAAATACCATCAGAACACCAAGAGATTTCGTATCAAACCCTTCTATCTCTTTTATTGTTACAACACACCGAAGATTTGCATTATAAACGCGAGCGCTTATTTATTACGGGAATCTTCTCGGTGCTAAATATATATTTATTTTGTATTCACGTCGTACTCAATGGGAAATAGGACATTTATGAGATTTCTCTTCCTTGGTTTCATTTAACTTGCTGGCGGAGCAAGAGAGACTGAGAGAGTTTGTGACATAAATACATCATTCATGACTCATCTGAAAAGTTTCTTGTAGCCTCATTATCACAACAGAACTTCCGACAATAGTAACAATGCCTATAGTGTTCTAATCCATGTGAAGTGGTTTCCGACAATAAACTTTTGAACTGTACGACAATAAATACAAGTCACAATAATAATACGTACTTGAAAAGACCAATTGGACTAGAGTTACATGAATGAATACGGAGCTATTCCTTAATATAATTTTCATGTATTAAAGATGAAGGAGAGGCCTCCAATTGTTATCACCGGTCGCATGCTTCCCAGAATAGTGGACCTTTAAGGAACGCACAACGCTCCTGATATTGCTTCGGTGGATTTATATTTACTCCATTTACACGAGAGCTTCTTGCAAGAGCGAGCGACGCAGCTTGTTGTTGGATTTTAATATTTACAAGGGAAACTCTTATTTTATTCCCCGAAATTTGAATATAATGAATACGAGAATGTGATCCTGTACATTTACAATTCAGGTAAATATGGATATTAATAGGTACATATTTTTTGTCCGTTTGGATACTACGAACTCAAAAACCATGATCGAGTTTCGCCATCCCGTATTTCTCGACAATGAAAATATTATTTGTGAATACACTTAACGCTTCTTCTGCGTTATATATTGCTTACTCGCAAACTTTACACGCAATTCCTTCAATCACCGGATGTCGGTGACAAGTGCAACCGCACCAGGAAAAGTAAAATTTGAAATTTCGAAGATGTATTAGCTCCGCAATGATCGGCATCATTCTACTCTCTCCTTCTCATTTGATCTTGGAGGTAGCTTAAACTCGGGTCTCGTTTTAAGAGTTTGGAAGCTACAACATCGACAAATGTCATTCTGCACCAAGTTAGACTTTTCTACTTACTAAATCCACTCTTTAAAGCGAATGCAACCGCAAGACTTTAAAGAAGTGCGTCACGATATCAATTTGGTCATCCTCAAAATATGCTACATTCAAGCAAATTTCACCATCTGAAGAATAGACAAAACTCGTGAAAGGAATCACTCATTTGTGACGTTCAATGCTTCGTGGGCACAAATGGAAGCAGAAGACAAGAAGACACATGATGAAGATTTAATGGACATTTTGGAGTCAACTCTACACTACTTTCACGAAATGTCAAAGCAATAACGAGAGCTGTAGCTACGCTTCATTGGCTCCTTCTTTTTTATTTTGTTAACTCGCAATCTAATCACGTTACGGAATATTGGAGCTGGAGTGGGACGGGAAGTCCAGGAGAAAAGGAAGAGAAAGCGAGAAAGTTGGCGAGGAAAAAAATGTAGTGACGCGTACAGATTCATCTCTTTTTTGGGGGAAAGGAAGAAGCCGCAAGAAATTGCGACCGAGTAAATGATGTTTTAGGCTCGACTCCAAGTGAAAGTAAACTAGCCATGAAGATGAATTTGTGCTACTATGAATGTAGAGTTGGTGGTATAATGTAATTACATGGTGGTGGTAGGGGTGATTAGTTGGAGGGCTGTAAGTTATAAGTGCTTCTTATTATATAAATATAGAGAATGGACCCTGAGGAGGAAGGTTTTAATCGATACAGGTACAAGACACGTGTGCAAGTCGTTGCGGTAATCGATATCGTACGGGATTTTTCGTAACCCTTTTTATATATATTATTATTACACACTACACATCCTTTTCTATACACATGCACAAAAGCTTGGCTCTCTGTTGACTGCAACGTCTTTGTTGCAGTGTGTCTTTGTGATTTCTTTTCTTGTACACAATGTGTACGCAATGTTTTTTACACACAGAGAGACAAACCCGTTATAAGAGCAGTCTTGCTGAATGGAAGCTGATGTCCTCCTTTTTATTCTTTTTTTTTCTTCTGTGAATTTCAGCTTGTTGGAACAATTCCGTTTATTAACTTAGCGTTTGCTTTCAACGACAAGAATCTGGCCGAAATACAAGGTAAAGTTTCTTTACTAATGTGATCTTATTGACAGAATAGCGTCCTTTCATGCTTTCTCTGAAGGACCACTAGACGTAAGGAGAGAAATAATTAATTTGGCGATGTCCAAAGAGAATTTTTAAATTTCAATGAGTAGGTCCATGAGAAACTGAAACACTAATTGAGGATGGGCGCTAGCACCATGTAATAATAACATTACGTTTCACAGTGAAAGCTAGCTAGCACACCCTAGTATTCAGAGTATCCATACTCCACACACGCACAGTTCTCTCTTGAATGAATTCCGCAAGCATGACAGTTGTAATTAACTTTTAGAGACATCTTCTGAGATGGCGTCCAGTAGTTTCTCAGAAAACGGACACTTACATATGCTCAATTCTGAAAATTGCTAAATTGAAATAACTAAATTGCCTGGCCTAATTGCACATAAATGAAGTTTGTAGTGAGTGGGCTGTTTTGCTCCTGGTTTCTTACTCTTGCTGAAATACACAGTACATACTACATGACTGTAATTTTGGAAAAGCTGGACACTTTGTACATGCTATAATTGGCTATGATTCGCTTTGGCACTCGCGTCATTGTAATTTTGACTACATCTGAGTCTTTCCAAAACTCAGAGTTACTGCCGTGATTGCGAACATTGTTCGCTCAATTGTAGTCACTGTTAAATCAATTTTGGAAGGCAACCTTTTACATTTTGCAACCTGTGACCTTTGATGACCGATGACGAAGTCTGTATGTAATGTTCAATTTTCACAATTTTCAGATCGTGAATATTTGGTTCTTGCCTGGATGACTTTGCTTTGCTGTTTACGTTCTTCAGCTAATAATGGGAATTTGGCTTTTAGCTGCCACGAGAGAGGTAATACCTTACTTATGAATATCAAGTAACGAGTCAAGTAAAAATGCGTGGCGTTTGTAATTCTTTTGAAGTGACAGCGACAAAATTAATACAATGAATTTTACAAAAACTTGTTGCTGCCTCCGGACACATTTTAAGCAGCCTCGGACTCTCTTAATATTAATGCTTTACATGCACTTACTGATTAGGACTAGTCAGAGTTATTTGCACAATAATGTTGTTCGTGCCTTCAAATGCTACATTTGCTCAAGCTAAAGAGTTGCAGAGATTATGCCTGGTAAACGTCTCTAAGGGCATGCATGGATGCCTAATTTTGGGTTAATATTTGAAAAGAATTCGTGAATTATGGGAATACCTATACGATGTAATATGCTTCCGTATAATATGCTTAATACTATGATGTTGATTGTGATGTGACTGTCGATTTCAGTGTTACTCTGAGTACACAGTTGGAAACTGCCAGGTGTGGTACTACATCGCGATGTTCACCTTCGTCTTCTACATTGGAGAAATGGGGTACACCTGACTGTCGATTTCAGTGTTACTCTGAGTACACAGTTGGAAACTGCCAGGTGTGGTACTACATCGCGATGTTCACCTTCGTCTTCTACATTGGAGAAATGGGGTACGCCATTTCAGTGATACTGAAGACTCCTCGTGAACAAAACGTGAAGAAGGTGACAGTGACGATGGTGTTTCATGCCTGCAAAATCATTTACCGCGCCGTCACGTTGATGACTGTCAATAATTTTCTTTATGACATATGCCGTCCAGTTTACAAATATCTGTCTCAGGGAAGTTTTCTCTACACATCGTACTACAACTACCGCCTCGGCATTCCACCCCCGACGCGACGAAGAAGGATATCATCGGTCACGACGCAGTTAATACAAATCAAAACTGTGCCACCTCCAGCAACGAGCCAAAATCCCCCGGGAACACTCATTTCGTCCGCTCCAGTAGTACGGTATCCCCAGCCAGCCGTCGCCCCCTCATTTATTTATCCTCCACCGAGAGCTCCGCTAATACCGGCACCTGCTGCCGCTACTTGTGCTTCCTCCGCATTACTACCCGTTTACAACTCGACCAAAATCCCTCATCAACCGATCCCTAACTATAACTTTTACTTCACCTATCCGCAACCGAGGCCAAAACAGTACCATACCTTCTGTGACCCTTCCGTCAACAACAATTACACACACTACAATACTGTTAGTAACGCTACAAATCAGCCTCCCTGACATTATCTGTCGTCTCCTTATGAATGGTTGGTTTAGCAGAGCCGCTACGAACACTTACACACTCAAATATATCATTTCAAAACAATCATCACAATTCACACAATATCCATTCATACACTTAAACATTCAATGCAAGCATATACTATTGTACGTACAAGATTTTCTGATTCGGAAAACGCAGCAACGACAGCGCGCAGATGTGCATTGATCCCGTCATTTATTCTTGTGGTGCAGTCAAACTAAGCGTGGATACAAATGGGTCTGAAACTATTGGAAGAGATGGTTTGTGGTCGGCAAGTTTTTAAAGCAAAATCCAAATCAATGTAATAGCCGTTCAAAAAATCGATTTTTTGCCAAAAATATCCTTTTAATGAACGAGTAAATATTTTATGGTTGCATCTAGAAAATGAAAACGATTTTAGCTGGCAAAGTTGAATTGAAAATAAATATAATTGTAAAATCTCACGGTAGATCGTAACGGACAAGAAATAAGCAAATGTGCGTCGATAGTTTCAACTTTCTATGTAAATGTAATGGCAATCGAAGTAATATCAAGCATTCCCTATTAGTATTAAAATTAATATTTAGTTACAACGAACAGAAAACAATCATGGCTGGCAAAACTCGTAAAGGAACCTATGATGCAAAAAATAGCGTGAGCATGGATAATTTTGACAGATTAGTTACCTGAGAATACCTGAATTGTAATTCAAGAACAATAATTGAACAATAACATAAAACGTCGGTGCAGGTAAACGCTACTATACATCTGCAGACGTAAAAAAATAGTAGATAGGTATGTCGATAGTTTAGAAATATTGGATTATAAAACATCTACGTAAATATGGCATTGGAGTATACTATTACATACCGAAAGTTCCTTTCCAACAAAATCCCAATATATATAGTTTACTGAACAAATACAACCACATACATAACAGAACACCATCATCGCATGACAATTAAGTATTCGGTTCACACCGAATCTTCAAAATGAGCTCTGAGTGATCAAAAGAAATACATTATCCTTCCGTTAATTGTAGGCATCATCAACACAAGCAACTGTGCCAAACCGGTAATTACAGATACGTTGTACGTCTACGTGTTGGAATGGTTAAAAAACCTGTGAATTTAAATGTTTGCTGTATGTATGTCTGAGTTTTTAAGGGGAATACTTTTACAAATATGAAACTTTATTTAAATTACCTAAATACTATATGCATTACTTGTGGACTGCAGATGTGAATTGTGCTTGCCATTAGAATAAGCTATAGTTTCGGTAAACTACAGAATGGGTGAAAGATGAGTATAGCGTTGTGTACAAGTCATAAGCAAGTATGCATGGTAGAGACTGAAAACGGTGATCGCGAATTCATGACAATAAGAAATTAAAATGCAGTGCATGATGTTTAAATCCGCAGCAAAACCAATCACAAGCATACAGTATATAAACATGTAAAGTATTTACAAATCTGTCATTTTAACACTGCCTATTACATACGTAAAACTAAACAGCAGACAGTCGTTTGTGGAAGACAGAAAATAAAAAATTCAACTATTCTATTAGAAAAGGACTTCTGATAAAACCAAACTTCACATTTAACCGAATAAACTAGGTGTCATTGTGTTGGATCAAGCATCTATGCAAACAAGGCATAGAATGTACATAGAACAATATGAAAGTGGACAATAATAATTCAACGTGGAGCAAATTTACGCAAAACGAAGAAAGAAGAGGTGAGTGTGAACTATATAATATAGTATACTACGGAACGTTAAGTAGCAAACTCTTGACAATACATTACAGCACGATAACGACGTAAAAGATACAATAAACTAAGTATATTATACATCATAGAATGTTTGTACAATAAATTGAGAGATAAAAAATTAGAGCTGTTAAATCAAGTGTATTACACAACACGACATTATGTTTTCGAGGGTATTCAAGGGGTAGCATTGGATAATCGCATGTTACGGTACAGAGCTTTATACATAATAATCATGTAGCGTAAAAGTATAAGGACCGTGTAAAGTTTCTCCAAAAAAGTACTAAGAAACTCTTATATGTATTCATAAGCATTAATGTGTATTAAGATTTATGTGAATATCTGTATGTTTTTAGTTTCATAATCTCTTTTTTTCTAGCTCCAATGCTAGCATTGTATGTTTGGTTATAATATGTAGCCAAAATATACATCAAATCAAGCAAGTTTTATACTGCTACACCATAATATAATCTTCAAATTTTATTTCCAAAAGATTGTTTCACCAAACATGATTCAAATACCTAAGCTGATGTAAGCTTACAGTTTGCATTGTTTACATGCTTAAGATTTCACTGCCATTGTATTGTAGTAGTTGATTTTCCACTTGCCTGCTTGCCTTTATCTACCTTTATTTAAACTGTACACTATTCCTTCTTATTTCTCGCTCTGAGGTGATCGTGTCGTCTGTGTCCTGCAAATCGACTACGGATTGTCATTTAACGCAAATATTTTTACTCATCAAACAAATATTTGAATTTGTTTGTCAAAACTCTATATGAAATCTTACAAATGTGATCTCTGAACTAATAAAACAAACATACAAAAACGGATTCCGCGTTTTTGCTCATATCTTATGTAAACAATAACTATTTAGATATGTTTATTACAGTATTTTCTTTCCGTGTGATCAGTGACCAGGAGTTTAATTACGCAAACATATTAAAGAGTATGTGCGGGAAGTTTGCAATGTATTTACTTCGAATCAGCAGCAAAGCTCTTCCTAATCTCAGCAACCTTGAATTTCGTTTATATACAGAATCTTCACCTGGTTTCGGATGTAGTAATGCGTTTTATGCATCGAATCGCAACGGGATACACGCACCCTTTGTCGGTCAAGTCTGCACATCACCCAACCTCCAAACACACTATGTACCTATTTTATGTTCGACAGAGCACCATTGTATAGATTTCAAAACATACTCACCGCTTTAATTCGGTAATATTCGAAGATGTACAGTTGCAGAATTCAATGATTACATAAACAGCCTTGGTGGCTCGAAAGCAAAGAAATGAAAAAAGAGGCATCTGGCCAAGTTAGCACAACCAAATCAAATACCGCTCACGGAGCTCATTTGGCATTGCACAACATTTTTTGTATGCACTGAGTTCCTTACGATTCAAGTTTGTTAGCCGAAAACTTTTCTCACCATCTGTGTTGGCTAGTGTCAGCGTTGCAAGTCTCATAATTCCACATTAGTCAATTCCAACCAAACGTTTGGGAGGTTTAATCTAATTTGGTGCGATGCTGGAGAGAAAACTATGTAGTGACAAATTCCACCACAAGCGATAATGATCACGCTACTTTTTGGTGGTGAAACGTGAAGTTAATTAAAGTGCATTCAACGGAGGATAAATTGAGACGAATATGAGTATCTTCAGGATCGTTGCGTACGACCAGAGGAAAGTTGTCCAAATAATTGCGCTAGTTGATATAGTAAGTTATTCAAGCTTGCAACTGTGTCTAGCTTTGAGCAACATGCCAATTATTGCATGTACAGGCGTATTTACGTACAAATAAAAATACTCTTTCCGTTTTGAAAGGCACAATCCCTGTTTTACATTGCGTTGAAGTCCTTTGCGATTGTGTTTACTGCTGAACCAGAACAAAGAGGTAAAAATAAATAACAATTAACGAAGAAAACAAAGTTATATAACTGAAACTCTTATTTTAAAAATGTTTAAACTTTCTCTCAACCTACCCCTACATCACTCTTCTACTCATTTTCATTATGTGCTTTTACCTCGTTCATATGACGTTCGCCTTGAAATTGGTGATAGCTCTGGAATTGGTGAGCATTTGCTGGAATGTTTGTCATAACACTCTTAACATGTAATACGTGAGCTGCCTGGAGTGTTTGTGCTGGCTGACAAAACACCACGTGTATGTAATATGAATCTTGTTTGATAAACTTTGAACACAGGAGAAAACCGATACTCTGACGTCAGCGAGAAATACGAAAGTGTGGCAAAACTGGGCCATTGTGTACCTGATTTTTCTTGTGGGGAATTGCTTCGCAAACATTCTCTCAGCACAGTCTTGGGTGATGATAGTTCTTGGAGGGGGATTTGGCATTTTGGAAATCCTCTGGAGACTAGTGGGCATTTACAATATTGGTATTTACATCGATGATCTACTAGAAAAGATACCCTATGCCTACGACACACCAACAATCAAATTCTTCTCTGTGCGTTTCCCCTTTCCCGGAGATGACTACCAGGAGAACCTCAATGAGACTAGCGATGTGTCAATAAATTCCTAACTGTACATTTTGAACTGCAGAATTTCCCCTCGCCATTTTAATCGATCTTCATGTGTTCATCATACTAGAAGTGGTTTATTTGTGATGCAAACATATTTTCATGTGCAGTGTTCAAATACATATAGAGAAAAAAAAAGTATAAATATACGGTGTATCAGAGAAGAGATATATTTCGTTGTGTACACACACACACGCTTTCTCTCTACGCTCAGTGTACGTACCTATACACATTAGGAACGAAGCCGTGATTGCAACGAGAGCATCACGAAACACTAGCCCAAGAGAGAATCCTTCAACATCTTGGCGAAAATTTAGCAGTGTGCGAGCCAGCAGACATGAATTAGATCTCGTGTAGGTAGGCATCCGATATGAGAGCAGCTTGAATATTTAACTTGGCATTTCTAAAACTGTGTCAACACTCTTCTGTGCCGTGCTCCAAAACGTATGCCCATGATTTATGGCAGCCATCTGATGTTTATACTATCGATGCCAGGAAGATGACATAGAATCAGATATTGTGACTGGACAAGGTTGAAGTATTCCACTTCTTTTTTTATAGAAGAGCACACACACCGAGACTTGGCGCAGGTCGTTTGATTGAGTACATTATAAAATGTGAACTTTGCATTTAGCAGGCGTAATATGATCGTTGATAGTGTGCGCATTTATGAAAGAAAGTCTTTAAATAGACTCATGCAGCATCCCAGGCGAGAAAAAATAATATCTAGCATGATATACATGTATTCATGCTTTATTAAGACATCTCTCATCAGCTCCTTGAGGCCGGATGGCGTCAATTGCTTCAGTAGGGGTCATACGGCTGAGTGCAGACCACATACATATACCGCATAATATTCAAAATATAACTTTGAAATGAACTCTTCAAGTTCTTCCTGTCCGACACGGGTTCAGCGATGGAAAATGCAGATAATAGAAAATTACCGGGCCAAGTGTCAAGTCTTTTGTAATTAACATACCTTTTCTGTTGTCGCTCCTCGGTGGCATATCTCAAGCTTTTATTAAGAACCGCTCAACACAAGTACGTACATCTCATGGAGGAAAGTCCACATCAGTCATCGGCCAGCCCATTTCGCTCGCCGGAGGACAAACTACATTTGAGCAATATTCAATTTCTTGCTGCAATCGATTGTGTAAGGGGAAAATATAAATTGCAGTAAACGAATTACTTAATATCACTGTTAATGCATTACACATTGAAATAATTGTACATATTATGTGTAGGCTTTGGGAGTGACGAGTCTAATATTCATATTGCCGACAGTTGGTCTTGGTTATTACTGGTTTTCCCAAGGGACACGCTTCCAATGAAGAAAGTAAGATTCCTTGAATTTACCAAATTTGGAAGAAATTCTACTTGACATAATAATGTGCATTGTGTGCGGGGCGTCCAGAGAGTGGCGAGGATGCCGCAACGCACGCTCGGCTTTCGCTGGCAGCTGTGGCATCGGTGTGCTTGACCCTGACTCAGCTTTTGTTAGCCTGCTCTGTGATGGCTTCCTTATCAGACGTGAGTCAATTTGACAGCGGAATTTCTGGTTGAACAAGCTTGTTAACTGATGGACGATCTGATACGTGATGAATTGATTGACAAATTTGAATTGTGGGAGTTATTGTGAAACTCGCAGATATACGGCGTGTACAGGAAACGTCGCATCGTGGTAGGAATGTGGGTTGGATGGTCTGGAGTGCTGTTGGTAGTCCTCAGTGTATGCGCTTTCGGCATCAAGAGGTTTGATGATGTCGGAGATAAGTTTTATCTCTTCATCCTCCTGACTGAAGTATTATTTCGGATTGTAGTTATTTACTACACCTGTATATTCTACTTGTGCAAATTCAATGGATCATGAAAACTGTAAAAATGTTAATTATTTATCACAAAAGCACAAGTTATACTTTTGTGTATGCCAAACTAACTTTTAATTTTTTATACACATGGCCTTGACTTTCGAGCAGAGATAAATGGTAATAAACTCAAACCTCCATAAACTAATATTGTTCTCACTTAATTATAATTACACACATACGTCAGTGCTTTGAAAACTTTATTTGAAAGTTATCATGCTGAAGGTATTGTTTTATTATATGAAAAATTGCCGTAGTAAATTCCAACCAAGGCAAGCCTCCGCTTTAGATTCAACTTTGAACAATTTGTTTTATGCATGTCTACCTTAAAGTAATGCGATGTTACGACTTTATCTTACTGTTGCTCATATGATTGTAGGTAATCCTACTAAAGTAAATTGTACCGAAATGATTCATCAAGTTTTAACCACATTGTTCGTCGCATTTCCAGCTGTCTTGAGGAATTTTATTCATCTCGAGCATTGATATTATCTGCAAATAAATGTAGAGTGAACTAGACACTCGAAAGTCAGCTATTCAATCATGTTAATCATTTGCACATGCGCTTGTGAAGACAATGGCTTGATTCACAAGAATCTAAATTTTCACATCAGATCTAACTAAAAACTATGTATGTTTTCTCAAATGAGTTTTTACTCATATTTAGATGTAAGATTGGAGTATCAAAATTGACATTGGGTGGCACTCACGACAACGGGCATGGAATGAAGCCAACACGACGTACGTATCAGCGCCGTATAAGCTCTGCGTAATACTTACAGACTAGACTACGAAATGTGTGCCAAGTGCCAACTCCTTACCGTTAAGTTGCAAAAAAAAATTGATAAAAGTGAGAGTTATGAAATTTAAAAGGCCACTCCAAGCGGTGATGACAAACGAAACAAAGGCATTACTTGAGCCAGGTTAGTCACATATATGTATGTGTGTCTTGTTCACAAAGTATTAGGAAAGACGGAAAGGAAATCCACTTCAACAAATGCAAATGTTTGGAATGGTAAGCTGCTTTTGGCTTTAGGTGTTATCTGCTTCTTCGAGTGTATGTCGTCTAAAGAAGGTTTAAGTGGTACTGATTTCTCAATCTCAATTAGTGGAAAATTCCCGCTTGCATTTTTGACTCACATTTAATTTCTATCTGGAGCATGTCATGCAAACAAATGGTTCAGAACTGTTCAAGTCAATCATTTGTGAACTCCACGTGCCAAACTGGCAAACTGTTGTTGAAATATAAAGTAGTAATTTACGCACAGAGTTGCCTAAACCGCCAAGATTGACAAGTGCAACGTGCAATAGAAGAAACAAAACAAGATGACTCAGATTCGTCGTAATGTGAGTTAGAAACTCTCTTTGGAAAGATATTGGTGTTTGCATGATTATATTATATTATTGTACACATTGGCTAAACACTAAACAAAATGTTGTGCAGTCACTACTACGTGTTAAATGGGCTATTGTTATTAAAATGCAAATGTGGAGATGCGTCAGCCTCCAAGAATATCGCCAACAAGTCTGCAACTCCTTTCTAGCCGGACCTCCTTCTGTAAATATTACTCAAGGCAAAGAATGAGTTGCCCACTTACAGTTTCTGCTCTCCTCTGAAATTTTTCATGTGAAACTTGATCATCACCATGCGATCTCTGCTCTCTCGCTGTATCTCAGTTGGACTACGTCAGAGCTGAGAAGGTTGAATGAGGATCTACAGATTTCCCTTGTTCATAAGCTCTGCCGCTCAAGCAAGTCGACAACATTTTGTGAGACGACCCCCACCAAACTGTATGAATAAGTTAATATTGTAAGCGGTTGAGAAATGTAAGAGATAATCAGCATACGAGAGCAAAATAGTTGCCTGTAAATATGTACTTCTACTCACGCTGACAAGATTAAAACAGAACAGCAGGTTTCCGTAAAGACTGCTCCCTCCTAACGTCATCATCACATTACTTTTTAATGGGAGATGCGAAGTGACTAATAAGATTCAATGTAGGTAAACAAGAAACAACACTGCAGGTCTTACACTATGTATGCCTTCGTTTCATGCAAACCGTGTGGCGCCTGCGGATTTGTTACTTCTTCCGTACTATTTCCTCCCCCAAATATGACTCATTTTACTTTTCACGCATTTCAACAAGCCTCAAGTTAATTGTCTCATGAAATATTCAGATTTTGCGTATTATATGTTTGATGTAAATATGCTATGTATACCTCATCAATGGGCCTCTCCTATGAGTGTGTACCGTGTCACAATAGTGAGCTATTATTGAAAAAAACACTCGAAAGCTATTGTGTACGCAGCGCTTCTGCCAAGCTATCGCCTTTTATGGTATAACACAAAAATACCTATGTAGTTCTGTCAATTCATAGGAAGATGCGTTGCAGGGATTTCATGGGAGTCTTGTAAGCACATGTGTGACTTTTCGTAACATGTGTTTTTTACCAGCTTGCGTAAAGCTGCGTGCTTTATTCAATGCTCTATTGGAAAATCCATTCTAGCTACAGTAATTATACACTTGCCGATCATCTTTCATACTCTGAGTTAATATACAAATGTGTGTGTATTATGAGTAGAGTAAGATGACTGTGAACTCCAACACACCCGTAAACGGCTTCCTTATGGCATGGTACGATTACTACGAGTATGACTAATCGCATACTCAAGAGGATTAAATCACATTTCCTCAAGTCGAGCAAACATTATATTATGTCATGCATCCATCACATCCACCTACTCTGAGCATTCTCATGCTTGAATTCTTCATTCATAATGGTGACAGCGGTGTGAACGGATTCTTACGAATCGCATATCAATTATTTGCTAGACCTTAATATGTGCACGTAATTGTCTTACTCTACTTCCATCATATCCGGTGATTTCGTATAGTGTTTAACAAGTGTGTGGCACAAACAATTCAGTACGGAACCAATATAATACTTGCTGCAACCAGTGTAGCACACATTAGTGTGAAGGAGTGGCGCTGCAGTGATTAAAAACCGCAAAAGCCGAGCCTTGTGAGCTTGTGTGACTTTTGTATTCCAGTGTTGCCCAAACTCATTCGTGGCAATCGTGCTTCAAGATAAGATAACATTGTCAAACCAGCCATTACACATTGTTCATCGGTGACTCTCTCTTGAATTGTTTGCTCAACTGAATGTGCATATGTCTACAGGAGAGGGTAAACCACACGATTTCCACATCTACGAGTAAACTAGTAAAAAAATGTTTTTCACAACTGCCTGACATGGAAGTGTGACTGACTGAATGCGTTTCATGTAAGTTTGCCCAGGCTCGTCAAGTTGACAAAGTACTTTTCAGTGGTTGTTCAAGTTGCAAGCAAACGGCATTCTGAAGCAAAGAATAATAAGATAGTCGAGTAACGCATTTTTCCTGTACATCCGGAGAGATTCGGTGGGTCTTATCACTGATGTGAGAGCGTTCGTTCCTGTTGGACAAACCCTGATACTTCATAAACTATTGTCAAAGAACAAGCAACCTCTGGGGACAATTTGACTGCACTCACTGCAAAGTTCACTCCCAAAATAGGTAAACTTAATTACTTGGTACGCAAGCTCATACTTGAGCTCATCTCATGCGATTGTCTGAACTTATCGTGCTGTGAAGATAATAAAAGTATCACACAAGCGTTTCATTAGTTTTGCCTGAAGTGAATTAATCACACACACTCATCCGCTCCGCTGTATTTTACGAGATATTTTTGGTTGGGTTTTGGTTGGAATGGAATTATGAGTACTGAGCACAGCAACTCCCATTTCAAGGAAGCGGAGCTTATTCGTGGATGGGTACAACGTTTGGAAAGCACATTTTCAGCATTACTTACAATACAAATGATGAGGAATTGTTTCAGGGATATTTTAGCGAGAAAACACATGTGCATGGAATAATTTACCTCGTGTGAGAGAATGTTTTATTCCTCAAGTTACTAAATGAAATACAGCACATCATAAAAGTTAAAAATCATTGTTGATGCAAGCGGAATGCTGGAATGTGCACTCATCAGCGAGAGTTTTAGCTGTCTGTGCCAACCACAGTTTGTTGAAAGCAAAATTCAATCCGACCATGAATAGTGTGAAAACTGCTCTGCGAACAGTTGCTGATACATAAACGATACGCACATCGTCATTAACATGTATTATTACTTTTATCCCACTGAACTGGAGAGAGACGAGTGGATGAATGAGTGAAGTGAAGCTTGATATTTGTACTGTTGTAAAGAGTGTGTCCTATGTGAATCCTCGCATATTATAACGTGTGCATAGTTAACATCTCACTACATAGGCAGTCGTATTATCATATAACACAATACAGATGTACATTTCGGATAAGTGAGAAGAGAAGAACCTTGATTGAAAAAAAACTATGCGAATACGCGATGCTGGCTTATTTCGCTTTAAAAATGTCAAGTGGTTGTGTGATATAATTTTGGGATGACATCATTCGTAGTTCTCGGAGAGAGAGAGAGTGAAAAATAAAGCCATTATTGGTGATAAACCGCAAAAGGAAATCAGCGTAATCAGTGGACTCCTATCTGAAGCATTTAATTTCAAGCATTTTATGTGACTTTTCTGTAATACTGGTGCATATTGGTTACAACTCTCAAAAACCTTCCGACCACTTTAGGTTGAACGCGTAGTCCATAGGTTCCATTCAGTTTAGTTGGTGTTGGTGAACTGGAGAAATAGCATTTTCTCGTCTTTGGAAACAATTTGTTAGTCACACCCATCATCCATTTTGCTCAGTTCACAATCACTAAATAAATAAATAAACTTGATTAAAAATCTGCGTCCATTGATTTAAATATTTAATTATTTTGTCATTCCAGGATTCTCCCCATAAACTGAAATTCATGATGGACCGCAGTAACGGTAACTCCCCAACTCCTCCTAGAATTACGGACGAGGAAATCCAAGAAATTCGTGACGTCTTCAAGGAAATCGATGTAGACGGGAGTGGCTACATAGAAGCAAATGAATTGAAGGACGCATTGGACCGGGTGGGCCTTAAACTCCCAGGATGGCAAATCCGGCAAATCATTCAGGATTTCGACAGCAATGACGCGTCCCACCGAAATAAGCTTTCCATTGGAGAGTTTGAAAAATTATGCACCAACCTTAAAATGGAAGACATTGCCAAACACCTTTCCGTGAAGCTTGAGATGTAGTGATGAGGTGCATTGCACAGAACGAGCAGGAAAAATTTCCAGATCCATTTATTGATAACGCACATTCTATATTTACAAAGGTGATCCTTCCATGTCTTTCATGTCTTGAAATCGTTAATTTGCTTCTTCAGTTATGTACATCACACACCATTTATTTGACTCGTCATTTTATCATTCAGTTTATTTAACTTTGTTGACTTTATATATTGTTTGCTTCCAACAACTTCATTCAGCAATACTATTTGTGTTGAAGATGGAGTTGAAGATTCACTCTTTTTTTGCTGTCAATGCACCATCATCGCAGAGTACCATTTCCCAATGGGAATGAGTCGTTTGAGTCATAATAATATTAAGCATAATAAAAAGACATGTTTGTGTACTTAAGATACAGACACTTTCTGGGTCTTAAATGTCATTTTACAAAATATGTATGTGTATTCAAATCGTATTATTTTTATTTATGACTTGTTTGATATAAATAAACTTTATATGTATGTATACTGAATGGATTGTAGATGCATTGCATTATGCTAACAGTATGTAAGTGACTATAATGTGAAAATAAAATCGTTTTAACGGAATTTAGTCGGCTGCCTCATTACGTAGAAAATTTCCACCTTAACAAATTGGAGTAGCGGATAATTAAGCAGAAGGAGAAAGTATTTTAGAGTTTATTATTTTTAGAAGAAGCAACACAAGAGTTTAATGATGTGTTGGTAGTTGGTAGGAAGGAATTGAGAAGCTACGACAAATCTGTGTGCTACAAGGTATATGCATACGTCCGTTGAACTCAATGCGTAACCGCCAACTTGCTAATGCAATGAGCTAATAGTCGATTCGCGACTATCTGCATTTACTCCTCTTCTGAACACTTTTGAAAGTTTACATTTCTGGCTGCACGCAATACGTTTGCACGCTTTCATTTTACCAGTAATGATGTAATGGTCTCCGGCAAGCATCCTTCGAGCTGTTATGAATTTATGAGTTTTTCTTCTTCTAAAAATACTCTTAAAGAGACTGTGTATGTCACCTTGATCTTCTGATGATGTTGTACGAGACTTTTCTCGGGAGGAATATGGGAAATCTAACACACTTTTTCTAAAATCTCAGCCATGCCAGGCTCATATTTTCTCAGAGTAAGAGGAAAAAAATAATATTCATAAAAAAGAGATAGAGGACTACATGTTCAGCGTCCGTGAAAGCCTCACTTTAGATGATTGAGGAAAGAGCTTCTTCACGTCTCCAACAACTCTATATAGTGCAGATCAGATAGGATCATGTAAAGAGAAATAAGTTCAAACTTCATTTCTCTGTGAGAATCATTATTCATCCCTACATTTGCGCACACAGATGCGCTGAAGATGAAACAGAAAAGTTGTTGATATTTCCAACTCGGTAAAATCATCTAGGATGGTTGAACTAGGACTAGGAGAATGCTTGGGCTTTTCAAAGTTTACTTTGTGAAAATTTTGTGGACTGACGAATTTTTGCTCAACGCTTACCTGGTCACAATGTGAAGCTTGTGAAGTTTCAGTTGGTTCACTTCACTTCAGATCACTTCATTTCATCGATTTATCTGTCATAAATACAAGCTTTCTAACCTAGCTACAACTATGGACGGCGTGTATTGGAGAGACAAAGGAGTTGTCCGCTGTGTGGCAGCTATTGATACGGTGAGGAATTTTTGTGGCATCATTAAGACTTGTCAGTTGTAAGTAATAGATTACAACATGATTGCCGATGCAAGGGGCACGGAGTAATGAAAAATCAAGTAAAAACTGCTTTCTCCCCGCAGATACTTGCCATTTTCTTGTTTGGATTCTACCTAGTCGGAGGTGTGTTCCTCAATACAATCATCGTCAATATTCCGAATGGACCATTGTCAAAGTTCACTTGTAAGAAGAACGCAATGTAAAAAGCAAATATACAAATGTAGTACAAATGACAAAAATATAAAATGATTTCTGTTGTGCAGTAATATTAGCATCCACCGCAGTTTGGATTGGAGTGTTCTTCATAACATTTCTTCAAATGCGATCCGCGTACAATTTGTTCATTGTGACTTACCAGGTAATAATTACGCGTTACATAAACCAGATCCATGTACGACCTACCATAATTCTAGCAATATTTAAAAATTTAGACATTATTAATCTGATCTGATCTATCTGTGACCATACAGGATGCTCTTGGTCCAAAAGTAACAATCAAGAGATCTCAAACATGGATTCGAACTGCATTCTTCATTTTGGGGCTGATCATCGTAAAGATAGTTTACTTATCAACACGAAACGCTCGAGTGTTCCCACTTGTGTGGGTTTTATGTGTTTTGGAAGTTTTTCTTCGAATTATCGGCCTGTATTTCGTACGGGAGTCAATAGATGATCTGAAGCAGGAAATTCTCATCCTCAATCGTGCTACAACCTCCAAATCTTTCGAGCCAGATTCAATCAAGCATGGAAAAGTGGAAAATGTTTAAACGTGACAAAACCTCAAACACGCTTTGACTTTAATCGACCAACCAATTGTACATGTACTTGTTCATGTTTTAGTGTTTAGGAATATTTTGTTCAGTGTAAAATTTGTAGATCTGATGCAGTGCAGATAAGTCCGCAGATATATTAATTTAATATTTGATAGCATCAGCAAAAGTGAGTGTGACTTTCTCACAGCCACCTACGGTCTTCATTTTACAGTATTATGAATGCAGTATAGGCTTAGTGTAGCTTGAATCCTAAATTAAACAATTACATAGCATTGAAATATTTAAAATTAGTTACATTACATGCAGATGGGAGCAGGTAATTGCATCTGTAAATTCTGCACGAACGTATGTTGCATAGTGTGGATTGTGAATGTAACAAATCTTACAATTTCAATAAATTCGTATTTATAGAGATTTGATGTTTAGAGAGAATTATTCCAGATCAGTTGCTGTTGTATTCTCACCCTCGCTGTTCCAGAAACAGTTTGCAATTGTGTGTCAACTTTTCTCACAAAAGATGACACGACCTAAATACAATTAACTATTTGCTTCTCATTTTACAAACGTTTGATTTCTTTCAAACTTACCACCAATAGCTTTGACGTGTTATTGCGCATTCACCATTCATTCAACTTCTACCAGTTGTCAACAGAAAGTTTCCAGATAAACTGCATACTGAACCGCTAAACTATTAAATATCCTATTTATTAGACACTTCCAAAATGCAAAGAAAGACACCATCTACCCTCCTCCATCCAATCAACTTTTTGTTCTGTTCACACAAGTCGAAACACTGCTAGTTCGAGCAAATATAAATTTAAGGATTATCTCATCACGACGAATGTCTTGCAACTACAATTCTTCTCATACAAAACTATACTGCTTTCGAAGAATTTAGTGGGCACGACACAAGATCAAAGCTTAAACCATCTCACCTATCCCTTGTGACATAAAATTGAAGATGTTTATTGTTTTCTGTCATGAGAAATACCTCATAAGTTCCGCTACCAACAAAGATTAAAGAGCCGGTTTAAAGGCCTTGACAAGGCCAAGTAGACAAAATAACACACATTTCACGACAGACTTTTCTAAAGGCAGTGTTGCTCCAATTTCGCTCTCTCTTACTAATCGACCACCACCTCCTTTTAGATAACATCTGAGCGTTCTGTGTCTGAAGTCTGAACAAACGTGAATCCCAGTGGAATAAAACATACTTGTCGACTGTACACAATACCACTATGCAACTGACGGTCACAAATCTCCTAATCTCGTAGAAACACTAGTTTTACCCTTTGTTTTGTGTAAAATTGTCAGTCACTCAAGAGGAGAACAAGATTAATTTCGGGGGTGTGCAACGCAGTGCATGGGCGGGTAGCTTACATAACAATAATGATATAGAAAAAAACGCTACAAATCCGTCGTCTTGTAGACTTGTATCGCACCATTATTGATCCGTGGACCAAATTTGTAATGCCTCATGAATTCATGAACTACTCGTGCTAATTGCATTGAAGAATAACATTTAAGATGAGGAGTAAATAAAATTGATGATGATTATATGGTATGGGAATGGGTGCGATACACTTTTCAGCAAGTTGTGACTAAACAAAGAGCCCCATAAGTTTCCTTTGCAGAGAGTAACAATTGTCGAACGGCCAAATCACTCCGTGCTTCTTCCTCGGCTAAAAATAAGACATCTTGGAGGAAATAATGCAGTCCTGCTTAGCAGAGTACATGTGTTCTTAGGCACATTACCGTTGGAATCCTCATCTCATCGTCGCCTATCTAAAAATTCAAAATGATGATGATGATGAAACTCGTTTTTTCTGATACTTTGGCTCCATACGCATGGTTAACGTTAACGTGGGACGCTGCATATATTTTTGCAGAAGAGGCACAATGTGGGAAGTAAGAGGGTAAAGGTATGCAGATATCTCAATATGTCATGCACCGTATAAAATACTTGGTTAGCATCCTGTCTTCCTGTCAGAAGCGGAGTTCTTTGCAAACGTCTATGCGGAAATAAGAGATGTACATGAAAAAATTCACGGAGATGAAATAAAAGGACACAGACGCATCGCACCAAGTTACTTGAACTCAGCCCAACTCCGGAGAATTTCATTCGGATGCTGATTGTTCGCATAAAAATACACATAATATGTATATCAAGTATCAATGTGCTTCTTTAATTTCAACCAAAGCACCATTCTTATGTGTCCAAGTTATCTCATGCAGTTCATCTTCAGTTTGCAGAAAGTAATAGATTAGTGACAGGGCACCTTTCTCGCTCTTCGTGGTCTAGTGTACAGGAAGCGTGTGACAAGACAAGTGCAGCAGCATTTTTCCTGTGTTTTATACAAACTTTTTCCAACGTGACGTGGTTCACCATTTACAGTGAAGACAATGGCAGGTGGTGACCCATGGAGGCATAGAAAATCAGTCCGTATTTGCTCGGCAGTAGATATGGTAAATTATTGCGTTTAATTCATTTCCTTGCACTGATACTGACACTGACACCCATTTCTTATTACACACCCCCACGACTCCGAGTTCCGACTGTGAGTCATGATTATTATTTTTTATTAATTGATATACCATACACTGTAGTGTATACATTTACAGAACAACGTATAGTATATTATGTAGGTAACATGTAACCAATTTTTCTCAATGGATTTTCATCCAGGGCCGATTAAGATAGATGATACGATTCATTTCATCCAGGGCATTACTACATAGTATCGAGCCATAGCCATGATATAGCATTAAGATGTACAAGATTCATTTATCTATATCATGCCAAATGTGTAAAAGGTAAATGATTGATATTGATTCGCAAAGGTATTTCCAGTTGCCGTGATGGGACTCTACTTGTACCGATTAATGTTCGAACGGAAAGAGGATGGCAGAATGGCAAACGGATTTTTTACTCCAAAAGAAAGTAAATGTTGTACCGAGTTCATTACCGTATTAATATACTTTCCACTTTCTTTACAAGTAGATTGTTTTTCGTATTTACATGCCAGTTTGATGTCATATTACAGAGCAAGGAGTGGCTGTCTTCCTATGGTTTGGAGCGTTCATTCTAAATATTATTCAGTTTGTTTTATCCTATTATCTATTCTCTGCGGTAAAACTGGTAAGGGACAGGACACAAAACCCATTAGTATTAACAAAACAAAGCCAAAGCAGATGAAATCTGTGCAAGTTAAAAGGTGATGTGCTTGCTGGTGAAAAAATTACTTTCAGGGTACACGGGACGCTGATGCTTCAATTAGGAATTCTCGACTGTGGCTAATATTTTCAAATTTTCTATTTGTTTTACTGCTATCTGAATTCATTTACTTCCTATTCTTCGACAAAGGATATTACGGAAGTCGAAAAACGGTATCAACACTGTTGTGCGCAGCCGAACTGTTTTACAAACCAGTGGGAATGTACTTCACAAAGGATTTCATTGATGATCTAAAAACAGTATACAATCCTCCACCAACCAAGGCTCAATTTCTTTCATTTTTGAGCAGTGTCAAGAAATCGCAAACAGCAAGTAGTGAAGTATAACACTAACAAATTGGGAAAGAAATTTTGTACAAGTGATATGCTCAACGCAAATAGGGAGAAACGTAGGAAAATAAATTATATATCTCCGTATTTCAAGTTTGAACGCATTATCATTAAATGTAATTTATTTTAATAAAAATGATTTGTGTATTAAGTAGTAGAAATGCTGGCTTACTATACTATTAGTTGGTTCTCTGTCTGGTACGAGAGACACGTCGTGATATATTAGGGCTTCTGTGTCTTATATCTAACGTAGTGGTGACTTTGTCAGCAGCTCGTGGACGAGGTGCTGGATACTCCAACTGGTATAACGTAAGCAGAAGATCAGTTGAAACTTGAAGGGACGAAACAGGAAAACATGTAATTCCATCGTAGTCCTGAGTTAGTAATGGGTTAGCATTAGAGAGCAAGTCAGGAGCTACGGAGGCATCTTTTTGTATATTTAAGCCATCAGTCGTTGGACACTGTGATTCCTTTGACTGGACAGGTGTACCGGATTCGGATTCTAATGCCTGCTTGCATTTGGAGTCCAACGCTACCTCAGAACTTCCATCCAGTGATTTCGCAAAGAGATACATCTTTTGAGTTTGTTTCCTCTCTTTCTCTAAACCTTGTCCATAAAAATCAAGTTTGCAAGAAACACGGCGCCCAGAATTGGCCAGACTTTGAGGTCTCTTCTTCCAAGGAAAATACCCAGAACTTGGATCATGGTGCCATAATTTAGTGAATGACTCATTGTCCATGTTAACAAATTCCTGTTTCATCCCTAGTGAGATTGACCATCTCGATAACTCTGGGCACATCATTGGTTTAATTACAACACTGTTGTTGATTTCCAGTAATGAAAGGCGGCACCGTTTCCTAACTTCATCCAAGTCCAGCATGTTTCTAAATCGTTTCAAAAACCAGCATCACAAAGTATTTAACTAAACTGAGGAGGTAGGTCATTAGGTCAAACACCATTTAATCGACATACTCACCCAAGAATATCCTCGTGTGTATCCTGTTGGTTCAAACCTCCAAACACCTTAAAAACGAAACGCTGGATAACATGCAATGTTTTGTTGTTTTCAATCATGACATGAAGAACACAACCATCAGTCACATTGCGGTTCATGAAAGTCACAAATTTCTTGGAGACTTCATCGACGTATTCCAATGATGAGGGCTGCAAAAATCTCTGAAACGTCAAAGAAAAGAGGATGCATTTATTAAATTCAGCTTCATTCATTCATACACGTCACAGTTTGGGTACTTGAGTTTGCATGACTAACCGGTACTTTAATGCCCAGTACTTTCACCGTCTGGAAGCCATCGCTCGGGCACAATCGCCGTTTCTTGATGACAATGGTTAAAGCTGCTTTCACGTACTGCTTCAAAATCTTCGTTAAAGACTGATAAAACTCCTCTTCACTTCTCATCAACTGTCGTCGACAAACTTGTACTTTCCCTTCACTCTCTTTTTCACCACCGCTGTATCTGAAACTAAACCTTGCCCTTTTCGCAGGTTTAGCTCCAAGGTCTTCCGTGTCCTCATCATCATTCCCAGTTTCACCAGTCAAGCTTTCCAGTGATCGTTTCTTTGTCGGGCTGCTGGTGCCCTCATTAGTATCCAGTGTTGCAGCTGCTGAGGAAGATACTACGTCATTGTTCGGAAGTGGAAGCTTAGCTGACACAACGGGGGTGGCAGAATCCTTCGGTGGAGATGATGAATTTTCCATTGTCCAATCGCTAGATGATTGCTTCTTGGATTTATCATCGGCTAAAGGTTAAATATATTCATTTACAGACAACTCACAAAGCAACTTGAAAACCATACTCCATACATATGTATATCTAAATATCGATGATGTTCTGAGTCAGAACTTCTGACAATAGTTACCTAATAGGATGACAGGCTGCCAATAGGTATTTTGTTGTATTTACTTACTTGCACCACTTATGAAATTGTCATCACTGTCGCAAGTCTGTTTTGATTGTTTTGCTTTCGACAATAATAAGGTTACACCAAAATGTGTCACACACTAGTTGTTGCCGCCTCTCTGCCCAGGAATGAACTGGGTAATGCGTAACAAGCCCACACACATCGGGGACGCCCTACCTACCGCATACCATCTGCATTATGGAATACATAGTTTGAAAGTTTTCACCACAATTTCATTGATTCCACTTTCATAAATGCCATCAACGGCTTCGTCGTATTTATCGGCTGGATCGGCGCATTTCAATTCGATTTACATATTATATGTAATGTAACATTATCAACCCCAAAGAGTTCACGTCATCATTTCTCTAAATGGTCGTGTTTTTTCACAAGACGTGAATGTCAGAGATATGTGATTCAATTAAAAAATCATTTCGCATAATTATAATCATTAACCACAAAGCATCAATTTACAAAGTAAACTGAGCTTTGACTCGGTGGGAGTGCATCTCGTTCTCATCTCGGAGATCCTTGTATAAAAAACGTTCACGAAGTGGTCTCTGTTTGCCCTGAAATGTGAAAGTTTGAAGAGTTGAAGACGATGAGATCTTCGCTCCAAATTGCTGCAGCATTGCATTATCATCATTGCAGAGAGTGTGTGTGTGCTGTTTATACACTACACCTTTTCGCTCCAATCCCAACGAAAAAAAAAACCAATTTTCCCATATTCTCAGCAATTCACTCGAGTCGAGTGTTTTTAAAGACTAGCCAAGAGAAGGAGATACTCGTAAACAACACAGAGTAGTTGAGATTGGGAAGGAAATCCGTGTGTGCACGAATGAACAGTGCACATCTCGTAAACGGTAAAATGTAGGACAACACGCAGAATAAAGGAGAGCATATTTATTATTATTCTTATTAAATGATCTATACACTAGTAAAAAACAGTACGGAAGTGTAATTTTTGCTAAAAATGGACCTTGTGACGGTATGAGAACACTTTAAACAATCTCAGTCATTCGTAAGTGTTTACAACGTAGTTTTAGTCACAATCGCAAACTCCCAAGAAAGTGACAGAAGAGGGAAGAAAAGTGACAAGAACGAGTAGGATTAGACTTGCGAGGTTTTGTAATTTTTTGCAGAACAAAGAACAGGCTTCTGCCAAATAAACAAGTTGGAAAGTGTTTTACGTAGAAAAGCTACATATTAGCGGTATTGTCCTGAGAAAACTGGAAATCTGGCTAAAGCTTGTCTCTATTATGTAAATAACGAATCGCCGGTGCTCTCGAACTTCGTTTAGCTTGAAACATTGTTAAACTCTGTACACTGTACGGATTTTGGATTACAATCTAGTAAATTTGGTTGATTGTGTTGTGAACAAATTTGGAGAGAAACTCTGGGGTTCTCCAGACCCTAATTGTCGCCGCTTCTGGGTTAGCGATAGCTGTTGTTTAGTGATTAGGTGCGGAGCGAATCTCACAACATTACTGAAAATGTGATCGAAATTGGTTGCAACTTTCGCCAACAGCCTGCCTGCTCCCGACTAATCCGGAGGTGTTGGAAATCAGTGGATGTTGGATGTGGGCCATTTCGATAATAAAAGTGCGCCTTAAGACTTCTCCAACTCAAAGGTGGTTGGTGACTGAAGGAGAAGTTTAGTGTCTTAAATTGGCATAATTATGAAAGCACAACTTGGTCGCGGGTGGACGGACCGAGTAGACAGCCTCTATCTCATGAAGCGATTTGAACTTGTACCAGTCAGCAGTTATTGAGAATCCACGCCTAGTCACGAAATAGTCAATTTATTTTGAACGTCTCTACACATAACGCACGTACGTCGTACAGTACACATCGTATACATTGTGTTTGTGTAGGCCCTGAATTGTTGTTTGTATAATGCACCATGATCATTTTGATAAAATATGTACTATGATTTTTCTAATATTTATACCAGCAGTAATTTGCATTCATCATGGCTCCTGCTAAGAATAATACCAAGTCTGTGGAAGTTAACCCTTGGGGGTGGTGTTCGCAAGTGACACCGGAGAAGGTTGAGGAGTCTAATATCTTGTCCGCTTATCGTGTTAATGGTTTCCAACCGTGCCAGGAAGGGAGGTGAGAGTACTAAATTGAAATTTGAATTTCGAAGATTAAATGTGTGGCAGACCTTCATCATGCATTCGTTTTCTGTCTATCTAAAATTTCCAGACGCAACTGTAAGCGCAATCCATACTGCGTTTGGGGACTGGGAGAAAAGAAGTGGAGCGAGGATAGCGAAGGAGACACAGAAGAGGAAGGCACAGCCTTTCGCTGTGAAGGTGAATATGCCGGGCTTCAGAATCTTGGCGCAACTTGTTACGTAAACTCCCTTTTGCAGTTGTGGTATCACAATCCTATATTCAGGTATGCGTGAATATAAAAGCAGGTGAAACAATAATTATTTATTGTTTCCATTCGTTTGTGGCCAGTAAGTGTATGAATAAATTTAATTGATTTGATATGTTTATGTTTTTTTCTTCTGCTTTGTAGACCTGCTATCCTAAAATGGACACCTTCGTCTAATACTCTGCAGTATGGTGAATACAAGCCTAGCTGCCCGCTGGCCCAATTGCAGGCCATCTTTGCCCGCTTAAAAGTATCTAAGAGAAGGTAACTTGTTACAAAAGTGTTGTTAATATTTATGGTATTCATCGAAAACGATCAAATCAGAATATTTTTTTACTTTTTAAAAATTGCAGCAAAATTGATCCGTCAGATTTTGTTAGCTCACTTCTCCTGAATACGGGAGAGCAGCAAGATGCCCAGGAGTTTGCCAAACTTTTCATGGATTTTATAGTAAAGTTACTATCGGACTACGGAGATGATCATATTCGAAAATTAATTGCCCACTCGTTTAATGGACAATCGCAGTATGAGACTGAATGTCTTAGCTGTAAAAATAAAACGCGCCGACCAGAAGTCTATACAGAACTTAATTTAAGCGTGAAGAAAAATCTCAACGAGTCCCTGGATGAACTATTAGCTGACGAAATCATTGACGAGTACATGTGCTCCAATTGCCATCGAAAAAGTACTGCAAAGCGTAGGTTTCAATTAACATCGCTACCTCCAATATTGAACTTGCAGCTGCTTCGGTTTGTTTACGACAGGTACGTAGTACGTATGGTATAGTATGATTCGAGTTTCTGTAAATACATGCAGTGCATAAAATTGCATGCGGCACGTTGTGCGGTTTTAAAAGTCCACGACCGTGAATGAGTGATAGTTGCTTTAAACTGGAAGCCTTGATTATTCTGTAGAAAGGAAAGCTTGATTATTGTGCAAATAGATTGGAAAGGATTTATATTGAGATAATCGCTGATTGCAGAGAACAGGGAAGACGAAAAAAGGTTACGCAGAGCATTTCGTTTCCGGAAGTTTTAGAAATGCAGCACCGCATCTCGAAGAGTAATTCTCAGTCTGCGAATTCTTCGACACATAAATATCATCTTACGGCTGTTCTGATACATAACGGCCCCAGTGCTTCGTCAGGTCACTATGTCGGTAAGTAGTTTAATTCAGATTTAATTTAAATCACCATTTGATTGTTTTTTATTAACAAGACGAGGTCAATTTCTCATTCCTTTGCGTTGCAGCACAAATTAAAGACTTAAAGAATGGAGAATGGTTGAAGTTTAACGATGAATTCGTTGATCCAGTTAATAAGGCGAAAAACCAAAAGTCAAAAGAGGAAGAAGCTGGTAAGTTTTACATGGGTTATTTACAATAATAATTGTTCTCACTGGAATAGACACTATTGAAATTACATATCCGTAGTTTATGGCTAACTAGTGTATTGAACTTTGTTAGATGATCCCGATCAGAAAACCAAGACTAAAAAGTCCAAAAATTCACCTAGTTTGGCATCATCTGGGGCTTACATGCTGGTTTATACGCTGGAGGATAACGTTAAAAATCCAGAACCTGATCCGGAATTGCATCAGTACCTCATTGATTTGGTGCGACAGGAGGACGCGTCATTCGAGATGGAAGTTAACAAAAACAAAAACGAAAAAGTAAGTTGTCTAATTCCATTGACGTGACATTGATATGTAATATGATAAATGTTTTTACCTATTAAGGATAATACATATTTCGTTTTCCGTCAGGATTTCGAATTAGCTGTAAAGGTGCAGCGTCGCAAAGAAGTTGAGTGGTTGTATAGTGTCGGTAAGAAACCGGTGACCGTAAATGGAAAGCACGATTCCGACGCTGAAGGTCCAAAAGCGAAAATTGCTCGTCTAGACAAACATGCGTCGTCGTCCGAATCAAAGGAGGCTTCATCTAAAGGAACAGCGGCTGAAGCAGAAGGACCTGAAGGCCCGTGCGATTCTACTAAAAACGGAAATTCAAAGAAATCGAATGGTGTTACTTCGGAAGGTTTTTTGCTTCCTTCACGGCAGAGTACCTATAGTTTAAATGAGATAGACTTTGTATCTGTCGACTGGATTGCGCAGTGGCTTGATCCAGGCAATCCTGTGCCTCCCATTGAGAACGGAATGCTAACCTGCCAGCATAAAAAACTTAGTCCGCCTTTGCCCAACGCAACTCCTTGCCTTTACAGGATCATCCCGTCCCCGCTGGTACTTTTGTTTGATTTAATGTTAATTTTGAATATTGTATTAAGGCACTTATTCAATGATTTTTATGTTGACAGGCAAAGGTTTGGTATGAACATTATCAAGGTGGGCCGAGACTGAGAGAAAACGATCTGTGCGAAATTTGCGTGCAAACACAATGTAGGAAGCTAAGATGGTTATCAGAGCTGGATGAAGACGCCAAACAAGTCCAGGAATATTCGAAGAAGTGTGATTCTGAATGTTCAAATTACCAGAAAAATGGAGAAAGTATTCCTGCTGAAGTTCTTGCAGATAAGTGCTGGGTTAACAAAGATAGTTTTCGAAACTGGAAGAAAATGGCCAAGCGGATAATAGAAGATGCATCCGGTGGTTCCTCTGATGGAAGAGCACAAAACAGGGATAGTGAAATGCAAATCAGTTCAGAGGAAGGAACTGATGTGAACACCTCTTTTAATGCTGATTTATTTTGCGAGCATGGTATGGAGTTTTATTCATAGTGCAAATTTTACTTGACTTTTGCGTTTCTGTATACATGTGGTATCTTGTGATGTGAATGTGGTAGGCAACTTGTCGCCCGACACCAGCTCTAGGAAACTGATACCTGTAGAAGTGTGGACAATCATAGTCAAATACTTTAAGGATGCTGTTATGTTGTGTGGAACTGAACTTCCTTGCGACGAATGTCGGGTTAGTACTTGATTGATGCAAAATTGAGCGTAAGATTTTTTAAATGCTTGCCATGCAGTACGAGCTAAATATAATAATATAATGATTTTTAGAATCAGGAGCAGGCTAATTCAGTAGCTGTACAACAGAATAAAGATATAGCCTCCAAACAAAGGGCTGGATTGCAGGATTTATTTCTTCATCGAAACCGTCCGGATGTGGAACATGAGTGTGTTCTTTATATTGTTTCATCAGCTTTTGTCGCTGACTGGAGGCGTTTCATAAAGTGAGCTAGGCAAAAGTCAATGTGTTTAATCAGATGATTAAGGATAGAGGGAGTTAATTAATAATTATATGTAATTACTATATTGCAGGGATCCCAGCCGCAATGAAATTGTCCAGAAAATACGAAATCACACTCTTATTTGTGCTCATAAAAAGTTCAAATATCCTATCATGTTTATATCAGAGTTTCTGAAGTTCGGAGAGAACAAGGATGAAATGTATGTATGCAAGAATTACAGATGCGTCTGGTCCAATTTCAAATTTGCATTTTCGCGTGCACTGTGTGGATTAAGACTTTTTTATGTTTTTTAGGGTTTGTTTAGTAACTCCAGCAGAATGGACATTTATTCAGCAGAATTTTGAATGCGACCATGAAATTAAAGTAAATGTTGGGAAGAAAGAACGCGATAAAACCGACAACTTGGATTATGACCCTGGTGAGGAACATTAAAACGTTTTGAGCACATGCACAGTAGTCAATAGAGTGTGCAGTCGTACTTCACAGTGTTCAGAGTTGATGATTTGTGTGTTGTTACAGATATATGTAATGAGTGTGCAGAGCTATGGCTTGAGCAAGAATATCGCAAGCAATTTGAGTATCAGGATGTGCCAATTTACGTCATTAGACGGGAGAAAGGAGAGGCAAACGAAACTGATGAAGATGATGTCTCCAAAGAGCAGGTAACTTGTAGCTTACTAAAAAGGAAAACACAAGCGTACAATTAAATCCTCATTCATGTTTACTTGCGTTTGACTGAAAATTGTCGGTTATGTAGTGTTCACTAGTAAAGACATTTTCTCACGTACTTTACAGCCAGTAGTTACCGGAAAACGTGAGGTTAAACCTTTCAATCGTGATGCTTGGATGGCAGGTTTAGCTAACACTAATGATTCAGTTCGTCGTAGTCAACGCCCTCGAAATGCCAAGAGTGAAAAGACATACAAAGTCTCTTCAGGAACTACTGTGAAAGAATTGAAGTCGAAAGTAAGTAAATAAAGAGCGACTTTCTTATTTAATGCGGTTTGTTAGATACGGTTATTCGTGATTACTTTTTAACAAACTGTTTAATTTTCTAGATTTGTCAAGATTTCAAAGCCTTACTAAGTGATCAGCATATTTTTTACGAAGATACTGAATTGAGCGTTTTAGCTAGATCTCTTGGAAGCTATAATGTTCCTGCTAGAGCGCATCTGTATTTGGAAGTAGGTTTATTTGACTCACTGATTTTCCTAGGTTATGCTGATCAGTTAACACATTTTCTGTCATGTTTTATTAGATTGACACCGCTGAGAATGGCAGTATTGAAGAACCAATGTCAACAGTTGAAACTGGGTTTCAAGGTACAAGTTACACTTTAAGTTGTTTGCCCACATTCTTCCATTGAATTTGTTGTTTGCTTGTTTGTTATCATCTCCCTCTCAATCAATGTTTTTTATTATTTAGGAACATTGTTGCACGGAGGTGGGGGTGCATTCGGTGATAGATCTCCGTTACAAAACTCATAAATGTCAGTGATGAAACTTGGCTCCTTCAAATTTTCAAATTACTGTACGTTAATCTTGTAAAAATGTGAAATGAAATCGAAAACAGTACTTGTTTGGTATACCTGGAAAATGTATTTTTATTAATAAATGCGTGATAATACTAATGATAACAGTACCGTCTGTGAGGTATATTCGTTGATTTGATATTTCGTTGATTCGTGTAGTCTTAATAATAATCAACGTTAACCTTATTTTCACTTAACTTATACTAAATCATTATACAAGAACATACTTGACTCAACTAAACGAGGACGGCCACAACATGGCATAAATACTTCCGTGTGTATTGAGTGTACGAGGACTCCATATACCGTCCACGTAATATAACGATCCTTGAGCGAGCATAATGTTTCAGTTGGATTGCTTTTGTGTCTTGGAAAAACTGACGGTAATCATACAAGGCATCAGCGTATGAAATAGGAATGTGCGGTCGTTTTGCAACATCCCTGCATATCATTCATCCAACCAAGTATATCAAGGAGAATACATTACGTTGCTATTTTCACAATTCAGATCAGTGACCGAAAACTTCCGAGTGTTTTTTTCAGTTTTCCAGCTTGCAAAAGTGCAAAACAAATCTTGTTCAATCAAGCGGAAAAGTGCTGATCACGTAATTAATCTTCACCTCATCAAACTTCTACCCATACCTGATCCACTGTTGTTCTTTTTCTACACTTTGCTTCAGAAGCAATTCACTTCTAGTCGAGCGTTCAATTTTGGGTCATTTCCATACATCCCAAGAGAAAGTTAAATATGTATAGCAGATTTATCTTCCCGTGTCGTCGCTTTAAAACCTGTACAGTTAATGCATCTTGCCCTCATTTAATGCAAATTGGAAAATGAAAAGTCATCAACCGATTGTCCGAGAAATGGGCCAGTGTACATCTGTCACTTCTACGTTTAACAGTATAAATAGTAGTGCAACTGAGGATGAACATAAACACGTCAGTATTCTGAAATGTCTGTGGAAATACGTATACATGATTGAAGAAACAGGAAAGCATGGGCAGAATCGCACCACGCCAGATAATCGACTGAAAATTGGTACATATGTAGATAGATTCCGGTGGTTCTAGTGTTAATTGGGGCTTAGGCCTGACAGTTCCTAACTAAAGGGTCACCAAACAGTGACGTCATCGCGTCACTGTAAAACTTTTTGTGTTGCTGTAACTGCTTTGAACTTTACCTGATTTTTAATCTAACCGTCACTAACCTTACAACTTGACCTCTCAACATTTTTAAAGGAATAGATTACAACCTATCCTTCAATCATGTCATACCTCTCAACCTAGATTCACACAATTTGGCAAAAACGGGCAGGACTAACTCGTGTGTAAAAGATGAAAGTACCTTCAGGTTTTTTCTTTCTCCTTCAGACCACAGCAAAAATATCTTATTTAGTTACTGGGTAAATCAGTTGCACCGCAATGCAATGGATAATAATGGTATTTTATTTCTTCACTTCGGGGACCGCCTTACTAGGCCATTTTTAGGCTTCAGTCTCAAATAAAACTTACACCAACCGGAATCCTTAGATATAAAAGTGTGGAGAAGGATTTGGAGAAAAGTGGTCAGTCAGTGATAGTAAGGTCTACATTTATTTGCCATAAATACTTGGAACGTTGGAACTCTATCCCGAGCCACGGCATTTTATATTCGTCAATCCGAAGCGTACAGACACATATTATTAAACACGTGTATCTGAACACTTTTGAAACAAAAACGGTACCGGATGGTCAATTGTAGCGGTTATACCAGTAATGTGACAAATAAGACCTCTATACGAAATCAGATACAGATAAGAATT
>JAHZMW010001311.1:0-23335 GCA_027743745.1 Alloscopus bannaensis | reverse complement strand
ACATAATATCCCTTGGTTCCCCATCGGCTTCCTCCGGTGACGAGGCGGGCGCCTTGCTGCTTTCCGGAGTCAATAAGACCGAGGATCTTTTTGAACTGCTCGTCATCAATCTGGAATCACAAAAAAAACAGGCTTAAATCTCTGAATGTTCTAGATTTATTGTGGTCACGACATGGAGTACCTGAGGTCCTTGCTGGATTCCACTCTCGAATGGATCGCCGACTTTGCGCTTCTCAGCGAGTTCCTTGGCCTTTGCAACGAATTTCTCGTAGATTTCGGCTTGAACGAAGGTCCTGCTTCCGGCGCAGCAGTTTTGGCCGTGATTGTTGAAAATGGCTCCGTGAGCGATTTCAGCAGCTTCATCGACATCAGCGTCTGAGCAGACGACTAATGGGGATTTCCCTCCTGAAAAGCAATTAAGATAAAAATGTTTTACCAGAACCTTTACAAATGTATGTAGTACGCATTCGCATTTTTTCTATATGAACCTAATTCAAGGGTAACTCTCTTAAGGTTGCTTGACGCAGCAGCTCCCATGATAAGCCTGCCAACATCAGTGGACCCGGTGAAGGCCACCTTGTCAACATCAAGATGGTTTCGTGATGGCAGCTCCGGCAGTTGGACCATAACCAGCCACAATGTTGACAACTCCTGCTGGAAAACCGGCTTCTTTGATGAGAGCTCCGAGGTACAAAGCAGTCAGAGGAGTTTGCTCCGCTGGCTTCAAGACGATGGTGCAACCGGTGGCGAGGGCTGGGCCAAGTTTCCAAACCTAAAAACAATGCGCATTTACGAGTCATGCTTTCCCGTTATCTTCATATATAAGCAAATATTTATATACATACAGCCATCAAAACGGGATAGTTCCATGGAATGATGGAGCCAACCACTCCAACCGGCTCTTTGCGTGTCATGGTCATGTAGTTACCGTCTGAAAACCGTGAAAAATCATGATGAGAGTTCAATTTTTGATAACAAGACCAAAAACGTGTAGTTTTTCTCTGAGCTTTGTTGGACATACCAACTGGAATGGTCTCGCCATGAATCTTATCAGTCCACCCGGCAAAGTAGCGGACGCAATCCACTGACATTGCAATATCGAACACGGAGTCTTCCACAGGCTTCCCATTGTCCAGACTCTCCAACTCAGCCAAGTGATTCTTGTCGCGGTCCAACAAGTCAGCAAACTGAAACACAAAAAGAGGCGTGTGTCAACGAGAATCCAGCTTCTCCACTTGACCTTAACATTTTCAAGTGTTCTACGCAGTAATGGATTTTGTGTTATCTTGATAATCAACTTATCCTCAGCACCTTTTGCATAAGCTTGCCTCTCGCGGATGGATCCATTGTCCTCCATGGTGAGCCAATGGCGAAAGCTTTCCTCGCGGCAGCTACGGCAGCATCTACATCAGCCTGAAAAGTTACGATATCAAACCTCAATTATAGTTGCATACCATTTTTAGCATGCCGGTCTCTGATAAATGACTTTAAATTGGTATGCATATATTTGCCATGCAAATAATACAGCCAAAGTGAAGAGGCTTGCTTTCGTCTGCGAATGTCCTTGAAAGACAAAATCCACGGGAGAGGAACATCTTACGTGGTGACACATTCAGTTATGCATATAAGTATGTACCTTATCAGCTTCAGCAACATCAATGATCTTCTCTGCAGTGGCCGGATTCAAGGTCGGGAACGTCTTCTTGCTCACCGCATCAACGAATTCGTTGTTGATGAAGAGCTACAAATTATAGGAGCATAATGGATTACAACTTTTGTAAAGTACTTTGCTAATGGTATATTAATTAAAAACTAACATTTGTCACAATGATTTACCTTGGTATACTTGATCTCCGGCTTTCCAGGCATGATGATGGCAAATCTATGATATAAAACTTACATATAAATAATTGATACTTATATATAAATTTATATATTGTGTTGTAATTTTTTTTATGAGTAATTAAGTCAATGAAGCAGTTGCAATGACGCCATGTATTTACCGTACGAGACAAGAAGGTTCAAGGCTAATCAAACTGTTCGAATTTGAAGCAAATGAAGCATGGGAAAATGCGTTTAGAGCAATGTATAGGAGTCGCAATTAATTTGTAGGCTTTCACTTACAGAGTTCGGATATAGTTCCAAAATGCCGAAAAAGTATAGGGAAGAAACGGAGACGGAGAAGTTGAGTGTAGCTGAGTGAAGCAGCGACTAGCTGAAAAGACGGCCGAAAGTCAAGTTTATGAAGGCTTTTATATGAAGTGGCAGGATAAGATTATCTCCGTGTTCGTGGTAAAAAGGGGAGAAAGGATGCTTCATGTTTCATGGATGATGTGGTGAAATGGTTTTTTCTTCCCAATTGAAAACTGTCATTAGTGTCGACTCTGGAATAAATCTGTTGGCTGCTTATTGTTAGCCTGACACCTAAAAAGCACTTATCGTCTGCGAGAGTGTAAATGGGAGATGATATGACGATGTTGAAGTTGTAATGGGAGAAATTGCTATAAAGCAAAAAATTGCCATGTGGTGAGCAAAAATAGTTAGGTACACACTCTCTCACCAAAGCTACATGAGTAACCAGTGGACCACATACGCTACGTGCCTAAAAAACTACGCGCAATTTTAGATGAATGTTCTAAAAGTGATGACCCTGAAATTGAAAGATTTATGTTTGTGAATTGAGAGAGATATAGCACGCCTCATTCTGAGGAATTTTCGTTTTAGAGAAATTCCTTCAGATAAAAACGGGGCTTGGGAGTTGGAAACCTTTATGAATTGCCTCACTTCACAGTTCACATATTGCTGATCGGCATTCCTCCTTTTTTACACTTGTTCACATTGATTGAAACAATATTTTATTTGTTAGCACATACAGCGTAAACACATGCCGTGACACATAATAAATATAGTGAATAACAGTTAAATGATAACAATGAGTCGAAAATATAATATAGGTAGGTCTACTAACTTTTCAAGACAAGTCACCGTGATATGATTAAAAAGAAATAATAATTCTTAAAAGCATTGTAAAAAATTTAATTAATTTACTGAGATGTAGAGCTCTCTTTAAAAATGCAATCTTTCCGTTTCCTAATAATAGAATGTTGTATAACCTATGTTTAACCCAAACAACTAAAAACTATGTTTTTGTAGGTCTTGAAGAATTTTTCAGAGATCCAATATTTTTATATTTCACATTCGCAGTGACTGAACAGGGTTGTGTTTTTGTAGCAAATCAATCCGTAGTAGCTCCACCGCCACCGCTGACAACACTGTTTAATATACTTGAGATTGAATTTGATTCTTCAGTTGACTGAGTATTATCTGGAGGAGGTTGATACGGGCGCCATCGTAAACAACTGGAGTCGATCTGGCGTTGTTCCACCCCACGCCTTCGCACGCGTTCCAAGTACTCTTCGAGCACATCTTGCTTCTTCAAAATTAAATGCTTGCCTTTCCAATATTTAAGCATTCCTAAAAACTGAAGGGTAGAGACTAAATCCGCGGCCGATATTCCCAACTCTTGACTTAGCTCTGAAAATATTGAATCCAGACGAATGTTTTACAACGTTGACTTAAAATATGGTTTTGTAAGGCCAAAATAAATTTTATATAGCAATAACTTATCCACTTACCTTTAATACTGACATCACGACTTGCACAAGCACACATCCGGCGGAGTACGGCATCTTTCCAATAACTTCGGTATGAAATTAAGCCCAGGTCCGACAAGGGTTTTTCTGGCGATCCAATTTTCCCTTCTACTCGCGTTAGTAAATAACCTGTGAAGTTAAACAAACAATGTACCAAATTAGCATGTAATACTCAAATTAAAATTGATCAAAAACTTGCATTGTAGTGTATTAATTAAGACATACTGAAGTCTATTAGGAGACGTCCGAATCCTTGCCGCTGATACGGAGGAAGAGTGAGAATGCAACTAACGTTATAATTTAGAAAGGAGTTCTTTTCTTTCGAAAAGTATCCCACAATGTGACACCCTTGACTGTCCGCCATTGTCATTACGTAAAAGAGAAACGGGTCGACATCCAAATACAGGGTTTTGTGATCCAGGAAGCATTTAGCCAGTAAACACAAATACTGACAGTAAGTTTTTTGCGTCTTCCCGTCAACCTCCCAAACTGAAAGGCGGTCCTTCCTATGTAATTAATTAAATCTTGATTTCAATACTTTGGATTATAAGACTGAAACGCTTAATTGTACAGTACAAACCTGTAAATTTCGTCACCCGGTGGATGTCTCCACACACATTTAGCACAATGACGCCTCAAGACTGTCCCACTTTGTACGGGTTTTAAGCAAAATTCGCAGATGAAAATCCGTCGCAGCTGGGCCAACGGTTCGGGGTACGGATTGCAGCACCAACAACCCATTTCAAATTTACCCATGGCGAGCGACCATTTGTTGAACTGCACACTACTGTTTTGTTCGGATTCTATTTGAGCAGCAGCCAGAGCCAGAGCATCTCTCCATAGGCTCATGTCGTATTCAGACGTATTGGAATCAAGTTTTGTGTCCTTCAGCTCCTTCATTTTGCAGACCCATTGCTTCACCTCGTGAGGCTGGGGATGATGCTTGTTTGGAATCTTGAACAACTTTTGATGATTACTTGTTGGAATCAAGGTGAGTGGGTTGGAAGACGCCGGTGTGTAGTGAGACCGAGCCGTCATCCGATTTGACCGCATGCGACTCAGTTGCTGCAAAATCAAACAAAATGATTTCAATTACTTTTATTAAATCCAAGATGAAACAAAACTGCATTCTACAAGTTTAAAAACCTTTTAAATATCAAGAAAAAATAAAAATTAGTTTCATACCATGCACTCTTCCGCAGGATTTCTTGGGGGCAGTTCTTCTCCACTTCCAGGATCCGCATCTTCCGTCCGACTTTCCTCTTCTCCTCTCCCAAGGAAGAAACCGGAATCAATGTGGAATTTCGGGCAACAGTTTATCAAGCAATGCTTGTCATACAAACCACTCAAATGTCCATTCGAATCACAACCAGGAAACATACAGACACGGTTATCTTCTACAACGACCTTTTTCATATTACTTGTGCTACTCTTGGCTGGAACGCATCGTATGAAAACTTGATTGTCTCCACTTCCGCAACTGTAGTCGCTGTCGGAAGCTTCATTGTACACCACTCTCGGCGAACTACTGCTCTCCAGCTTCTCGTGCAATTTGTCTAAACTAAACTTTGTCGTTGTGGGTATCGTCTTGTTCGTTTTCTTCACTTTACTTATCTGCCTCCGCGTCACCGGTCTTGTGCTTTGCTCTTGCTCAGCCTCCGTTTCATCCTCCTTCGCAGACTTATTATCTTCGCTGGTGCTGGGTATAATAAAACTGGTGGAAGCCGGTGGTTTCGCCTTCACTCGAGGAATTTGCTGCCAATGTTTTTGGATGATGTCTGGAGGTTGATTCTCCGTGCTCGCGATGGAAAGCTCGGCCTTTGCTTTTGCCTTTGTAGCCTTCGTCAACCGTCTCGCAGAGGACCTCGATCTTGCACTGGAGCTACTTGTTGTGCTAGCAGCGGAAGAACGCTCAGCCGAAGATGAGCAAGAGGAAGAGCTCCGTACTTTCAGAACCTTGGACTCGGCCGCAGGCTTTTTACGAGGCTTCAAAACCACCTTCTTCTCATCTCGCTTCGAAACACGGTTCTGCGCATTAGTCTTCTTCTGGGGGGCTGCAGGAGGGGCTCGGACAGCAGGGGCCTTTTCTGCGGGAACGGCTTCTTCGTCATCATCACTACTTGTTGAACTACTGCTAGCGGAACCACTAGTTGATGTGGAGGTGGACGTCGATGAGAGTCGAGACTTTCCTAGCTTTTTGGCATCCTCATTTGACTTGGAGGCGGTGGACTCATTACTACTTTCACTACTGCTGTCCGAACTGCTGGAAGATGTGCTGCCACTCGCTGTAGCACTACTACTGCAACTTGTGGATCTACTAGAAAATAAAGTAAAAATTACATAAAATTTAACCCCAAGATTCAAATTTAATTATTCAAGTTAATAAATTTCTATTACTCACCTTCCTCTCCTGGTAATTACGCCACTGCTACTACTACTAACTTCCAATTTCTTTTCATGCTTTTTTGGTGTATCCACCACAGCGGACGCAGCTGCAGGGTGCTTTTTGGGAACAACCTTGCCAGCACTCACTTTCCCACCCGTTTTCGGTGGAGTTACTGGAACACTTTTACCACTCAAATTTTTGCTATTAGTACTAGCCCCTTTTCCAGGTTTTTTATCATGAACCACTTTCTTCGGAGTGCTCGAAACTACTCCATTGACAACTTTCTTCTTCTGATTGAGTCCCGGTCCCGGACCGTCTTTCGCAGGCGTGCGATTATTTCCTCCTTTCGGAGACTTCACCGAAGTCACCTTCGGTTTACTCTCCTTCTTATTGCTACTACTCGAGATCAACTTCGATGTCGTCACCGTGCTAACTCCAGGGCTGCTTGGAGGCTTCTTCTTTTTCTTCGGTTGCTGACCTTTCGGGCCCTGATTACTAGTGGAGCTCGTGGGGGTCGCAGTCTTCGCCTTCTTAACAGCATTACTACTATTACTCACTTGTGCAGGTGGGGTCGCAGGTTTCTTTGTCGCCTTCTTTTTAACCACTTTCGCAGGCTCAGGTTCTGGCTCATCGTCGTCCTCGTCGGAACTACTACTGCTGCTACTGCTCCCACTACTGCTTCCACTGGAAGTCGTCCCACTCGCTTCCGAACTGCTGAGGGAGGTCGCCTTCTTCATGGGGACGGGTGGTGCTCTCACTGCGGTGGAACTGGTGGCCTCCTCCTCATCATCGGTACTGCTCGCAGGTGCTGCTGATTTCTTGTTGATGGTTGACAAAGTCGACTTCTTCTTCACTTCGAGGGAACCTCCGGGCTTCTTCTCTGGTTTGGACTTCATTGTTTTCCAGTTATTGTATCAGAAGGAGGTGTATTTTAAACTTTGATAAATTAAAAATCTCTCAATAAAACCTAACTTAACCTAGTCTCCATTTTTAAGATTTTTAAGTATTTTAACTTTTAAAATGAACTTTCACAAGTAGTGGTGCTACACACAGATGTACAGAGATACATAATACGCAAGTCAACTGTAAACAGTGTGAAAATATACGTCATACATTCACCTCACAACAACAACAAGATGCATCAATAAAGCCATTTCTTGGGGCAATGTGATAAACCATGCATAGGGGTAGAGCGACAGGGAAGGAGCTTCACCAGTAATTGAGAAGCGCAATCCTGCACTGATGAAAGCTGGCGATAATTTTAATGTTTATTAGTACGTAAAAAATACTAATTTGTAACTTGTAATAACTTTTTCCCATGAATTATGATTCTTAAATTGTATAATTAGGAAGTATGTAACTTTTACTGCGATATCTTGCATTTTTAGACGGACAGACGAACAGTGGACAAAATGAAGTTGCAAGAGGCTGTTTAAATGTAGCCACAGGGCACAAAGCTGCTCCGTATATTAGAAATATTAGAATGATATAATTTGATATCAGATTTAAGATTACAGATTAATATGGATTTTGACATATGAACAGAGATGTAAAAGGTTTTAGGCTTTAGTTGTAGATTGCTAGAATTATAATTTACAAAGTCAAATTGACGAGTGGGTCTGACTGAAAGAGGGATGATCGTAATGATCAATTTATTGGATAGAAATGCACTTCTCCTGATAAATTCTATAAAACTTTGTTATGCTGCTGGTAAAGGTTAGTTATACCAAGAAAATATAGTGCGATAGTATATTATCAGTTACAAAACCGTAATTAATTTAAAAGTTACAAACTTACAGGCTAACAAATAGAAAGTGCAACAAGCTAGTAACTGTTACGGCAATTATAGTAGTAAAACTGATGGAGGGTAGACTGATTTTTTAGTCATCGTCCTGATCTCCACCCCTTGCATCTCTAGGTTTCGGACCACCAGCACGTTTAGCCATAATGATTTGGTCAACCTTGAGGATTGTTTTTGCAGCTGTGGTCGCATACTCGATTCCCCACAGTTTACAATAGTATAGATCCAGGATTCCACGTTCCTTCACGTCGCAAATTCCATCAGTGCTGTCGTCATCGATGTTGAAGCCGGCGGTCGTTTTGCCGCTGTGATGTTCAGCAATCATTTTTGCTAGAACTTCGTTAGACTTGAGACCAGCATTTTCTGAAAATATCTTTACAAAGGACTCCAAGGCGGTTGCGTATTTCTTTACGGAGTATTGGTCTAGCCCGATGAGTGTATCTCCGAATGTATTTAGTTGGGTCGCGAGTTCAATTTCGGTTGCACCTCCACCAGGCACTAATTTTCCGTCCTGCGAATAATTTTTAAATAGAGAAAACGCTTTTATAGATATTTCGTCATTTATAAATTATATCAACTACATTTTGGAACATGTTACTTACCCGATACAAAAAGATAGAAAATACATATTATATTCAGCGCGTTTTTCTTTTTTAGGTCACATCTTTAGCAATTCAAAAACTCCAATGAAGGAAACTCTCCCAGCTATTTGCGCATGGCTTTCGTACCTTAGTTTCTGTTTGAGTAATGTCAATAGGACAAGTGAATACTGCAACTTTAGCGTCTTTAGCTCGCGTGATCGTGCCTTCAATGTTCCTCTTGAATACAAGGCCTTGTACTACATCAGACCGTTGAAGAGATGAACCCTGTAGATGAAAACATACAAAACGGATTTTAGTTTACCCTTTAATCTTTCGCGGTTACAAAAAAATAGTAAAGAACTAGAAATTCGCCAAACAAAAATGTAACAACCTACCAAAATCTTGCATACTCGCACGTTATCAACGTTGAAAGTAACTTTTGTTTCTGGAATGATGGATGCTGAAAAACATTGCAAAATACAAATTACGCGTTTTGATAATTTAAGTTTAAACTATTTACGTACTCTGCCTAAATATTTTAAATCAATCCGAGCTTCAAACTTACTGCAAGCTTTAGCGATAAGTCGAGCCAAAAGATCTTCATGTCCAAGCTGTTTACTCATTACAGAAGTGCGAATGACATCAAAAACTTGCTTCTCATCTCGGATGTCCTTCACTTCCGACACAACCAATGATGGTAACCACTCCTTCACTTTCGATAAAGCTAGGTCATAGCCCTTCACAATTTCTGGGGGAGTGAGACCCTACAATTTAATAATACAGATTAAACTATACGTCTACGCAAACTGAATACAAATTATCAAAAAAACCACAAACGCAGCAATAATAACATCTCACCATTTTTAAAAGTTCGTCAGCAGCTTCCAGAAGAGCAGCACAGAACAGAATGACAAAATTCGTCCCATCCCCTACTTCCTGCTCTTGCATTTGCGCAGCCAGCACCATTATCTTTGCAGCTGGGTGCTCCACCTGTCAAACCCATCAACAAAATATTCCAAAGTAAATTCACCAGCTTACCTTTCGATTCCTCCAAAGAAATTCCCTACTTCCTGCTCTTGCATTTGCGCAGCCAGCACCATTATCTTTGCAGCTGGGTGCTCCACCTGTCAAACCCATCAACAAAATATTCCAAAGTAAATTCACCAGCTTACCTTTCGAATCCTCCAAAGAAATACTTTCAAACTCTGACTGATTTTAACTTACGTCCAGCTCATTCATGATGGTAGCGGCATCATTGGTGACGAACAACTTCTGGATATGATTTACAACCATTTTGTTCATGCCACCCGGTCCGTACGCCGTTTTCAACGAGTCTGCAAACTCCTTACACGCCCGGATATTCCTGTAGACGGCTTCATCCAGACCGGAAAAATGCTGGAAAACGTAACAAAACAATTAACACCAACTCCTAATCGTTTCATCCTTCTTTTCACTTATCAATCAACAAATTCCAAAAATCAATCTTAAAACAAAACCAAAACCCAAAAGTTTAACTCACTCTAGCTCCATCCTTGAGCATCGACGCAAATCCCGGCGCTTTTGGAACATGAAGAGCCATTTTCACTAATCAAGCTACAAATCACAATTAATTAAATGTTTAACTTCACAAAAACACCGGATCACAACAATCAGCGAAACACAAAAGACCACACGCTCTGCGGGATGAATGTGCAACTCTCAGTGAGTGAATCACTCTCATAAAAAACTGAACCCTCCTACACACACGAGCATGAAACATCTCTCTCTTTTTGTCTATGTTCTGGAAGGATTTTGCTCTGGCTGCCGCTTTCATGCTTTTTACATCATCACTTGATGTCTTTCCGCGCGCCAAATTCAAACGAAGGGGTATCCGCTGAAAGCATGGAGCAAATGTTTTCACATGGAACAAGCGTGCCGCAAAACAAACACATTTTGCTCAAAGCATCTTTGGACCTCACACGCGCTCCACAAATTCACATTTGTTTACACGCGATTCTATCATTTTTTTGGGAGTATTTTCCAGGTTTTTGTGACATTTGTGGTGTGACCTCCAAAGACGATGCCTGGAGTGATGGGGAAATCAAGGAAGTCTGCTGGAGGTGGGGAGAAATTTGAGAAGAAACGCGGTGGTCCAGATAAGGCGAAACATGGAAGTCCAGATAAGAAGTTTGAAGGAGGAGGTCCTAAAGATAAGAAGAAACATAAAGGGGAGGGTGGAGGTGGTGATGGGAGTCCTGTGAAGAAGGAGGGTGGAGGCTTCGGGAAGAAGAAGGGCGAGCGCCGGACATTTATCCAGAAGGCGAAAAGGTTCGGGAAGCAGGGCCGGCTTGGACAGGGATTCCGGGTGGATGACGAGACATACAATTACTTTGTTCGAGTGATGGACCTGTGGATCAAGAATGACTTTGACTGTGACGAGGACAAAGGTACGGAAAATGCCTAAAATTTGGATGTAGCATTTTTGTGGGAAAATTTTCTAAATGAATTTCGTTGTGATTTGCAGCGCTTTTCGTTCACAACTCCCTTGGCCTCACGGAAAACAATGAAGTTCAGCTGTGCAGCAATCAACTGGTTTCACGCGTTATCGAAAGTCTCCTCCCACTGGCTCCTGAAGAAAGTTTGCTCCGAATTTGTAAGGCCTTCACACCCAGCCTTCGCGTCACCGTTTGCGACTCGTTTTCCAGTCACGTTTTGGAGAAGCTGCTGGAAGTCACGTCGGCCAACAAGTGGAGGAAAAATGAGGAAGTTTGCGAATGGTTCTTGAACACTGCGAAGTTTGTGCTTAACAATTATGAAGATTTCACCTTTGATAAGTACGGCAGTTTTGTGATGAAGAAGACATTGGAGTGCTTGTCAGGCACTGTTCCACCTCCAACAGACCAGCAAGGGAAGAAGGACAAGAAGCTGGTTCCAAAGGAGGATTTGTATGGTGTTCGAGAATACAGTTCGAAACGGGAAACTGTACTGAAAGAATTTGCAAGAAGGTTCATGGCTTGGCCGCAGTTTAACGATTTAATTCATCGTCCCTCCACCAACCGCTTTTTGCAGAATGTGGTTGAAACGCTGAGGCTTACCAAAGGTTCTGAGGCAGATGTCAGGAAGCTCATTGGGCGCGTAATGGAGATAATCCCAGTTACACATAGTCCCCTTGATCATTCCAATCGGACATTGGAAGTTTGTATGGAGGCGGCTGATGCAGACACATATGACGCTATTTACGACAAATATTACAAGGGACATCTGAAAAGCTTCGTGATCCAAGGGAAGTGCTTTGGTCTCCAGAAGCTTATTGGTGCAGCGAAAAGTGAAGACCAGGTAAACATCGATATAATTTTTCGTGCTACAATGTAATGGCTGTTGTGAAGGATTTTGTTTGTATTTTAAACGGTTTAATGTGTTTGTTTAGTTTGCACAAATTCTGCTCGAACTAAAACCGGAATTTCCGAACCTAGTGTCCAAAGGAAAAATTGAAGTAATACATCCGCTTGTACAACAAGCGTTGACGTGGAAGTCGAAACAAAAGGAAACATGGAAATCGTTGAGGGAGGCGTTTGGATCTACCGATGACAAGACGTTCGTCCATAACTTGTTTGTGATGGGAGGTCAACAAGATAAACCTTCAGAAAGTCCTACGTGTACCTTTCTCGGTACCCAAACGGCTGAGCTGTTATTGGATTTCGACAAGCCTCTGGTACGTATATCCATTTGATTTGATTTTACTGTTCGATTTATTGTATTTTTGTTGAATTCTCGTGATTATAATTGTTGTAACTCTTTGCTTTGCGTAGATTACGAAAGCCATTTCCCATTTAGATGCTGACCAACTGCTGAAGTTGGCTATGGATGTTAAAGGAAGTTTTGTACTCACTAAACTTCTCAGGTCAGAAACTGTATCACAGAAAGTGAAGACCCAAGTTTTCGAGAAGCTTACGGTAAGCGCAAGTCATTAAAACATTTTCAATGAGAATTGAGTGACACATTATTTACTCATTTCATTTTTTTACAATTGTGTAGCTTTCAGCCGTTCAGATAGCTAAAAGTTGGAGTGGATCGCGAATTATTGATAATATGTGGGACTGGGCAGAAATCCCTCAGAAGACTGCACTTGTGGAAGTTCTTAGTGAACGAACCTCTCTCCTGTCCTCTGACAAATGCGGCAAATATTTGGTGGAGAAACTGGGACTACATGCTTTCCAAAAGAGCCGAAAGGAATGGCTGGAATACATGACCACATATGCGAAACGCGAAAAGGCAGCACTTGAAGTTGCGGAGGAACTTGGCTTAACGCAGGAACCAGAAGCTTCGCCAAAGGGGAAGAAAAGGAAGTCTAAGAAACATGACGTCACATTGCCAGAAGAACCCGCGGAAGAGGTTAACGAAGAAGAGCCGACGCCAAAAAAGAAAAAGAAGAAGGACAGAAAATCGATGAAGTAAATGCAGAGATTCGCGATGTGTTTTTGTATGTATCTTGTTTTTTGAATGCAATCCAATGTCTTCTATTATTTGTAATCGCGTACGTACTCTAAGTTTGTTGAAGACTTTATAATGACTATACCGTTTTATGTTGACATATTTCAAGAACAATCTTTTCCGCAAACATTTATAGAGACAGTAGAATAGATTTTATTAATAAATCGTTATTATCCTGTTGTGTTTCGTGAAACAGATGCAGATTTAACTTTTATTCGTAGCACACCTGTAAGTTAAAAGTTTCACGTTTTAAAAAATCGTGTGATATTGTTTTTGGAGTGAAGGAATATTTGTGAGCTTACGTGAGACATGGCTTCCTGCATGCACAAGCCGTACTTTTTATACGAAACACACTTCTCATCAGCTTTGTCCAGTTTGTCACCTGCGAAATCAAGTGAAGTGTAACTTTCAGAGAAGCGTAATTGTTTTGAAAATTTGTGTGTATGTGTATGCGGAATAGTAGTAGATTATTACCAAATTCTGTCTTGCAGGTCATAAATTTTGCCAACAACTTGTCTTGGTATTTCGGGGTCACGAGTTCCTTGTACGTGGCTTTGATAAGATCCTCTGTGACCAAGTCGTTGTCGTCCAGCTGCAATTAGAAGTTGCAATTTAGAAGGACGCTCTGTAATACTTGAGCTAAGATTTTCTAACAAATTTGACACATTACCATCTTGTCCTTCTTCAGAATGCATTTCACAGTGCACTACGGAAGAAAACAAAACTTTTTAGATCTATCTTAATGTTATCTGGATGCCTTTGAAGCAGTCATCATCTTACTCCAAGTTTTTCAAACTGTTCCTCGATTGACGACGTGTTTTTGCTTGATGTCTGCGTGGCAGTCACCGTAAATCTTGATATTCTTCTTGAAGTACTGCTGGGCCAACTTTTTGCAAGCTTCTTTGTCCTCATCTTGGGCAATACTCTGACAGAAAAAAACGAGAATTACTTCGTTTTTTTAAAAAAAAACACATTTGCTTAGAATCTTGTGAATGAGAGATGACTTACTGCTGCAGCTCCCAGCACCACCAAAAGTGCTACCATTTTCAACGTAAAGGCTTTCATTTTTGTAAAAAAATATCGGTGGGCTACTGAAAACTGTGGACCTGCTCCTGAAGACACGTTGTGATAACTGATTCACGAGACGGACTGGGGAAATCATATTAAAAATGAATTTTTATATAATTATTAAAAAATGCATGGGATTTCCGGAGCATGCTGCGAGCGTGTGACAATTTCATATGGAAGCACTCAGCTTCATGCATTCTCCACAATTGTTCCATTTATATAATTACTCACAGGTTGACTCGCACATCATAATTAATTACCAATATAAGCATAATTTTGCTTTATCCAAGCCAGGTTTATGTAAGCGTGACTTCTGTATGAGAGTGTGATTTCACTAAAATAAGGAAATCATAAAATAATGTTTTAAATGAAATCCGCTCACGCTGTCAATAATTGTTGAGTGTGGAAATTTTCTGTCATTACGAGCAATTATTGCAGCTAGACGAATGGTCGTCAATTAAAGCCTCCACCGGAGCGTGACCAGTGTTCCGCTTTAAAATCACGATCATGAAAAGTACTATAGTCCACACAATGGAATTTTTTTATTCAAATCAGAGTTCAATTTCCTCGAGGCATAAATATCCTGAATTTCCCAATTTTAACCCCTTTTCCAAAAGTTTTTGAACATTTGAGTTTTACAAGCATTTATTCAAACCAAAATCGTCTCATAATCTCAAGCTCTTAAAAATGCTTCGATTTGAGAGGACTACGGACAAATAATGGATTCATCTTCGTTAAACCCTTTTCCCATCGATTCCCGTCGTCTCGCCTTTATATCCTCACAAGGGGACGTTACCACTTCCCCGAAGGTGCAGAGTGCTGTCTCTCCATCAAAGTGGGTTCCAGGAGGACACCTGAAGACTAGAACATACCATCTCCGATTCTTTGGGGAGTATACGCATCGGATATACTAAAAAGAACAAAAAAAATCCCATTCTCTTTGAAATCAGTCTTCATTAAACAAAGTTTTACAGTCTCACTTTCCTCTTTTCCGGATCCGCCGATGGATGCACTTGCCGTCCAGGTTTTGTGCACACAATTGGTTCCGTGTCACTCCTTTGTTCAGCGATCAAGCTACTACTACTCCATAGGGGAGGTCGCTCATTGCCCCAGTCCGACTCTGGATCTTCTTCCAGCAGGGTAACGGCGACAGGCACAATCTCCAGGAGAAGTGCTGCACCGATAAAAATCGTTACCTGGAACAGTTTTGTACTTTAAGTTAATCTTCCACTTTCCATTCATAGAGAGTAGCGTTAATATCGCAATTTTTCTCACAGTTGGAAGGACCGTCAGATATGTTCGTTTTCTCCGTAACATTTTCCTTCAGAATTTCTCACATTTTTTAAAACCACTAAATCCCATTTACCTTGACGTGAGTTACTCACGAAGCAAATAAATTGTGTACAAGACCACACACGAAGCATCCATCATTTATACTTGACTTCCTTTCCGTCATCAATCAGTGAAGCTTTTGGAGTCGTAGGCTTCTCAAACTTTATTGAATCACATTGATTTTTACAAGCTGTGACAGCAATTTTTACTCATTTTACGACTGAAAATACACCTCTGCGACGTACGTAAAAAGTAAATAAATCCTATATACACCTACACGTACGCCGTAATTTTTTGGGAAAGCGGAAGAAGAATGTTTAGAACTTAATATATTCTGTACAAGGATATACAGAGATCGCTTGTCAGTTGCAGTTTTTTTAGCAGCATCATCAAAAACAAAGTTTGCAACAAAAAAGTTGTAAATTCGCCAAACTTTGTATTATGTGGTTTATTTAGGTCTTTGGGATCGTGAAAGTCACGATTGACGTACCCAATTTCGCTCAGGAGGAGGATGTTGTGAGTAACTAACCCCAAAATGCAAACTATATATACGTTGTGTACACCTATTCCGGCGGAATTAAGGTAAATGAATTTCATGCAAAGTTTAACTCGTTGTTCTTCCTCATCGGCACGATTTTCAACCCATTTCAGAACAAGCGACGATCCACATCATTCCAGTAGAGCGCAACAAAATTCCCCCTTTAAATGATTTATTACAAACGGAAATTGTATTTCAAAATGTGTGTCATACAGGGAATAGTTTGAAGGTGATATTCTCTCAGAATAAATAAGTTGAGTTTTGAACATTTTCTGCGAAATATTGCAGAGTTTCAGTTGTAACGGTTTTTCACTCGGCCTTTTGTTTTAGTACGAAGAATGGGAGCGAATTACTGGAAATGTTTCTCTGATTCGTTTTCTCCGAAACATTGGAGTTAAAACGACCACACACCACGCTGCCATTTGAAAACGCCATTAGTTCCTCATCGCCCAAAATCTCTCGGTGACCTTGGCATGTGTATTGGGAGAAAGCGAGAGAAAGCGAGAGAAAGTTTTTCACATAGGCACAATGATGATGAGGCTATTTGGCTGGTGAGTCTTGGGAGTAGGAATGCACACTTTACAGTCTTTCCCCGTATTTCCGCTTTCTTTGCTGATCATGAGAGAATAGAGCTCATGATCATTTATTCAATCGTAACAGGGATGATGATGATGACCGTGGTGAAAGTGATGTGGTGAAAAGGTTTCTCAATATCATCATCTTTTCTTGCACGTCTCAATGTGTTCAATTACACTGAACACGAGTACTCAACCATGCACTGCAGTGGACTACCTTGGGAATTTTCTCTGACACCTCAGTCGACGCTGGTGAAAGCTGAAGGAAAAATGCATTTCCTCTGTGTATCCGGCATCGTACATTCATTGGAAGTTTTTCTTGAGAGATGATGAAATACGTCTATTTTGTTGACTAGCTCGTCTTGAATGCACAAGCTCATTTTTTTTGGAGAAAGTCGAAACCGTTGGACAAACATGAAGGAATCCCTAATGCGCTTTCACCAACAAAAGAAAGTGGTGCGATAGCGTGATGATACTGTTGTGCGGAGGAACTAGGTCGGAAATCCGCTCCTTTTTTGGAATACATTTTATTTATCCTCGAGTCAGCGGCAGTAGCACCTCGCCAACTTTCTCCGGCTTTCTCTCGACGGGACTTCAGACACAGACACACAAAGAGAAATCGCTTTATTTATTGAAACAAGATGTGATGAGATGCGCTCTGTTGGGCTGTCACTCTTTTTGGTGTGGTGAAAGAAAAAACACTTTCTCTGCTTTCTCTTTTCGGATAAATTGTGGTGTAAATGTACAGACTGAATGTGAGTGAAATGCATTCTCACAGGGCAATCTGGCTTTACTGATGTGGAGAGTTTTTCTCCGAATTGGAAAGCAAAAAAAAGAAAGCATTAGGAACAAAAGAAATGCCGACCATTTTTACATGATATTTTGTGGTTTTTAGGCACTTTATGTCCGATTTTGAAACGACTTTACAGTGCATAATGTACCATAAAGGGAAAGCTTATTTGCGTACATCTTTAGTATAACAAGAAGATTGGGTGAAAGTGTTCACCATGTCAAGCGTAGCAGACAAGTTCCCACACCCTTTCCATTTACGAATTTCCCTTCATTTTTTAAAACATGCTTTCACCGCCCCTCTGAGCTTTCACCACAGCATTAAAGGATTTTCGGATGATAAGCTGGAGCAAAAAGAAACAGGATGATGAGAGTGTGACACTGAGATGCTGGGAGAAAGTGAAAGCAGACAAAGAAAGCTCACTTGTTGTCGTCCTTCATATTGAACACGTGTGTGTACTCACACAATGTTTGCAGATTTTCCACGGATTCGGAGAGTAATTGGTTTTTAATGAAGGGTGAAAGTGACATTTCGTCACTGGAGAAAACCATGTCTCATATATTGATTTATGTCAGAAAATTAAATTCTCAAATTGGAGGCAAATGCAATTTTTGGCAATATTGACTTTGCAAATAACCTCGCGAAAAATCCCCTGTTTCCAATTGAAGCGTGTCGCAAATTCCTTTGGATGTCCTCCAAAAAAAATCTCATTTTTTTACTTCTGCGTCACGTACCGCGAACACCGGCTGAGGCTGACGTGACGGTGAAAATTTGACTAGAAAGTTTTTAAAAAGAAAGTTAAGTGCACAACTTCGTAGATGAGCTGTTTTCACCGGAAGTTGCTCCAGACGTGTGCTTACTACACTTGGAGAAAGTTTATACTTACGCAAGCAAAGAAGTGGGCCGATTCTCCAAGACTTTCAAATACTTTTGGGGAAAGTCTCACGGAGAAATGGAAGGAGTGCATGTTTTATTGAAAAGCTTTTATGGTAAAAGTGTACAAGCTTTGATGTCCCGAAGGATGAGTGGATTAACACGACAACAGTCGTCACCACATTTCACAAAGAGCTGCTTTCACCACGACTTACCTTGTGTAATGCCTTATTATCGCATTACGAACGTCACAGGAGCCTCGAGTCTTCATAACTTTCATTCAGACCGTGAAAAGTGCACCAAACTCTGGCCACATGGTTGATTATACACACTACTTTCACAAGGGAAAGTATAAAAGAGAAAGCGTTTGGTATTCCGTAAACTGACATACATCCATGAGAGCCGTCTTTGTGTTGAGTATGTAACCCGATTTCACGCTTTCATCCCTTCGTCCAGCTTTCTCCGATTCGCTTTTCCTCTTGTGGATGTTGTGTTTATGGAGTGCTTTCTCGGAAATGAAGATCTACAATATATGACGAGTCGCTTACAACGAAGAGCTCCAGAAAATGTAGAATATTGTGTTACAGCTCTCGAAACGCTGGAACAAGACTCTAGTTCTGCCTTTGAGAGCGTCACGTATTTTGTTGCTTTACACTACATCGATACAGTGAAAACGATGAGGTTCCTTGTAAATGGAGAAAGTTTTGGGGAAGTCTCACATCTTAAGCTTTCTCTGCTTGTCACGCTTGTATCCCACCGAAAAATGGGTTAATAGCGGCCCAACCGAGAAATGGGGGCGGACCTCAAGAGAAAGCGTATTCGGCTGAGAACAAAAATACACACAAATATCTATTTATGGAAGTTGATCATCCGCAGGTGTCCTTCTTTCCAGTTATTACAACGCATTTCTCTCTGGAGAAAGGTAAAGATGCATCCCTTTCAAATGTAAAACTTTCACACTTTCTTTATTTCTGCTCCATTTATTATCCTCTGGAAAGCACACAAACATATCATTACGCGTGCATCTTCGTGTGCACATTGATTACTCCTGGAGAAGTGGTTCACATTTTCCAGGAAAATGTCTGAGGAGCCGTGTGTGTGTGGAAAGTAGTTCGCAAATATTTACACGGTGCAGATGTACATAACATTTCTCTCTGCTTTCTCCAAGCTCATGAGGCATATTTATATGAGACATGTGTGGTAATAACGTAAATCCGGAGGCAATACAATAACTTGTTCGCCAAGTCTGCTCTAATGAGGACACGTCCTCTCACCGCAGAACAGGGAGAAAGTACTTCCATGAATTTCAAGTGTGGGAGAGTAAGAGAATTTTTGAGATTCCCAAGAATTTATACGAGTCCATGTCCGCGATTAGTTTGGAATCCTATTTAGGAGTGAAAGTAGAGAAAGCTTTTCTCTGAATGTGGGAAATATAATTATTTTATAAACATGTAGAAAGAATATTATCCCATATTTTATCCGTATTGTGAGGCACAGTTTTCATGACTCTCCGTTTTATGCGACTCGACTGTCTCTCACTTTTTTATGATCCGTTCTCACATTTCGGATTTACATATTTCGTCAACCTGCTCATTTTTTTACTTTCACTCTGCTTTCTCCTCGTTTCTGTCGTGTTAGCTTCGTGAGTGTGACTTTGTCCCAACGGAAATCCGGGGGAGCATATGATACTTTTCAGAAAGTGTGAGACGGAAAATGCAAACAATTGGAGAAACTCGGAGAAAGCATATAACAACTGCTCCCGTTTCCCTTTGTGTCATTTTGAAGTTAATGGGTTTCGCAGGATATAAAGGATATCATTCCCTATTCTCTTTCAGGGCTTCTATTCAAAAATTTATCGAATTTTGCTCTCCGAAGCGCACTCCTCCCGTTTACCATTTTGTCGCAAATGTATCAAATGAATGAAAGATCTATACTTTCTCTATCGCGTAATCCGAAAATGCGACTATACCATAATAATAATAAGACAAGGTCCCCTGCTTTCACCTCCGTTTTATTGTGATTTTGTCAGCAACCAGGCGGTCCGCATGTACATGTAATTACATCGGCCGAAATGTGTTGCCAACTTTCTCCAAAGCGCACATTCCGTAGCACCAAGTGCTTCCACGTTTTATTTGAAGAGAGAGAGAGAGAAAGCTCTAAGCCAAAAGTTTGGAGTCAAGGTCATTTCCTATGTGAAAAAAACTCGTATTTTTTCATATTGTGGATACCGTAAAAATAATATTTCGGAGAAAGCATAAAGTAATTCATGATTTATTCCATTTCACTGACAATATTAGGGAAAATGTTCGCTCTTTGATAAATCCGATACAAAAATGTATAACTGCTCAAAAGAGCATATTTTTGTTTTACAGTAAATCATCGTATAAAAAATGCTCAAAAAGAGATTGAGTTTGACATGAAGGAAAAAAAAGTTAAAAAGAATTTCTCATATTTTCCTCTTCATTTTCAACGTCAAACATATCTTGAGACGGGGTCACACAGATTCCACTTTCTTTTGATACAAACATTAAATAAACTTCTCATATTTCAAGATCGCTACAAAAAAGCCGTATAACTCTTCGCAATTTCTTTGCTCTTTTCAAGGACGAAATATACATGTCACATACCATGACATAAGTCAGCTTTCACTCTATTTCTTGACTAAAATCGTAATAAAAACTGGAATATCTTCATATCTTTCAGAGAAAACTTGCTCTTTTCAAGGACGAAATATACATGTCACATACCATGACATAAGTCAGCTTTCACTCTATTTCTTGACTAAAATCGTAATAAAAACTGGAATATCTTTATATCTTTCAGAGAAAACGCGAATTTCACTAGGATTACCTCTGGGACACATTACCGTGTTAGAATTTGACACAAAAATGACATCGTCAAGACGGGATAATAATGTCAGGTCAAAATTATTATGGTGGACTCTCTATTACCAAAAAAATTCGCAGTGTGACTAGGAAAAAGCATTTTTGTCGCAAAGAGAAAATCTGGAGAAAAAAATAAGATTTTCTCGCCTTTACCAGATTACTGACACGTGAAGGAGTGCAATGATGGTCAATGTTTATGTGGAACACAACTCCAGAATATCTTTGCTTCAATGGAGAAAGCATAAAACAAGGACATCTCCGCAGTTATTCGCTTCAAAATGGACAATCGAATAAAGCCCAATCTTTCTACTTTGCTTCAAGCACACGATTCGCTACTGGTCAGAACGATTTCCTTTCACTTCATAACATCCAAAAAGCGTATATAGAAANCTTTCACTTCATAACATCCAAAAAGCGTATATAGAAAGAAGATCAAGTTTTTCCTCTTCCGCTCCTTTCTCCGCTCGTGTATGTGTGCGAAGCAATTTGTGTGCGAGAAATTGCATCGTAATAAAGACAAACTTTCTCGGTCAAACAGAAGGAGATTCAAGTCCAAGGGAAAATTTACGCAAGGAGTGGCTCAGAGAGAAAGTACAAAAAGCATTCCCACTTTCCAGAAAGCTGAGCGCTCTCCTCAAGATTTATTTCCATTCCACTTTCCACGATAATTATGGACTTCGGAGAAAGCTTTATGCATACTACATACTTCAAGTGTTGGAGAAAACTATGCGAAAACTCTACAGCGTAGGTGTGGCCAAATAAATTTTTTAAGGAGGCTCCTTTTTATCTTTCTCTTCCAACAACTGTTTTTTGAACAAGACAAAGGAGAAAGCGGAGATCCTTTGATGATAAACAAGGAGAAAGAGCAAATGAATTTTTATCTCGTTAATGCCTCACTGGATGAGAGGAAATACGACTTCAAGGTCCTTATATTCTCCGACTTTTTATCTTTTATCTCATTAAGCTCGCGAAAACAATGAGGACCACACACGACGGAGGAAATGGAGAGACGCCTAGAACAAGCGGCCGGATTAGAGCTGTAAATGGCGTACTTCATTTCATTAACTTAAAATACCTGAGACGAGAGATAAAGGATTGCGTAAAATCCGCGAGGGACGGTGAAAACTTCGTACTATTCCCTGCCGCGTTATTCTTACGTCAAGATGAGTTCTAAGTAATTAAGGAATAATATGGAGATGATGAGCAGCTGGCATATTTCAGCATTTTTACCTTCGTTTTAACTTCAAAAAGCTGATGTAACTAGTCTCTCCCTTGTCAGGCTTGAAAAGCGTGTAAAACGAGCTTACTCAAGTTCATCCAAGCATTTAATTATTGCTTCGTCGTGAGCACAAAACACCGACGAGAGTCACGCATTCCTGTTTCAATAAACTTTGTATTTTTCCACTGCGAAAATCCAGCATTAGCGAATGTCAATGGAATATGAAATCGATACGTTTTTACATGACAATGGCGAATGGTGCTATTTCCCTTTTTTGCAATGCCAGAAGCAGCCTTCATGTCAAATACGGAATATAATCGCTTTTCACCATATCGAGAATGTATTCACAGTTATTGTCTCGTGAGCAGGTTTGCGTGTTTGGAGTTTTTGGACTGGCTGCTCCTGAAGTGTGTTATTGAACGTAATTTCATTAGCTGTAAAAGGGAAAAAAGGGATTTGCACAGAATGCAACTCGCCAAGAACAAAAAAAAAACATTTGCAACGAAGTGTATGGATATTGACTTTGATTTTCATCCTTGTTTGGTCATGTAATAAGTTTAGGGTGGAAACGTAACGGTGCGATATGGCGATGAAAATGGCAAGTACAAGGTCACCCTTTTTGAGAGCTGTTTCAATGATAAAGCATTCCTAAAATTGTAGTCTTCCACCGTAGCGTACATACTTGCCTTACTTTGTCTAGTTGAAACCGCAGCAATGTAGATGGTTGTGGGGAATGGTAAAGAATGCAAATTTTTCGACTTGGGGAAACTTCCCAAGTGGACTTTCCGGGCATAATGAGCGGTATGGTAAAAGTATGAGAAATTGTGGAGACATTCTTTGTTCTGCTTCGAGCTAGGCTTTTTTATATAAAAGGTTTTTATTTTCGGATTTAAGTAGGAAAATAATATAAAGGAAAAGTGGTGACAGCACAAGAATTCGGATATCACCATTTGCTGATGACAGCCAGTAACGAGATGGAATTTGTTTGAGAAAGCTTAATAAGCCTGATGGAGTCACGAAAGCGTAAAAATATTACTAAAAATACCTTATTTTCGTTGAGATACCGCCAATGACGTGTGTCGAAGGATAAATGCATTTTATGATTTAAATAAAGTGTAGAAACATTATTATTAACTTTTTCTCTGCAAATATCTTTTCCATTCT